>CM077919.1:282659771-282822271 GCA_039797435.1 Crotalus adamanteus | reverse complement strand
TTCGGGTTTTCTCCCGCGTCAAATTGGAAGTGTCTTGGCGACGTTTCGACGAAGTCCCATTCGTGATCTTCAGGCTGGTGTTTTCAGCTTCGTGCTTCGAGGAGCAATGTGTGGTCTTAGCTGTTTCTTCCTTTTAACTGCCAGTGGGGGTATGAACTGATTGGGTGGGAGCTTGGCTGTGTTCTGATTGGGTGGAGGTGTGTTCTGATTGGTTAGGGGCTTGGCTGTGCTCTGATTGGCTGGGGGGTTGGCTGTGCTCTGATTGGCTGGGGGGTTGGCTGTGCTCTGATTGGCTGGGGGAGTGTTCTGTTTGGTTGTGCTCAGGTTAGTCTGAGTTGCAGGGGGGGTTTAAGATTTTGGGCTGCCTTGCTATTTTTTGGCTTCGCGTTTGTGGTCGTGCCTCATCTTCATGGAGGGTGTCAGTTTGCTTCATGTATGGATTGGAGGGGTTTAAAGTGGCTAATGATGCAGCTGTGGTCTGGCTTCTGGTTTGTGGTCGTGCCTCATCATCGGTGTGGCTTTGGGTTTGTTTTTTGCGTGGATGTATGGTGGTGACATCCTGTGTAGTTTTTGTGAGTGTGGGTCTGGTATCATTTTTTGTGTTAGGGAGTCGTTTGTCAATAAGGGCGGGTTTCCAAATGGCTGGTAGGCGGGAGGTATCATCTCGCTTGTTCATGCTGTGTGGGTGTTTTTCTATCTCGATGGCTTCTCTGATTATTCTGTTATTAAAATGTTCACTTTTGGCAATGGTTCTGGTATTTTTAAAGTCAATTTCATGTCCTATGGCTTTAAGGTGTTGGACCAGGGAAGATGTTGGTTCCTCTTTTTTGACTGAGTTCTTATGTTCTTCAATGCGTGCACTTATTCTTCTGCTGGTTTGTCCGATGTATGTGTGGGACAAGCAGTGCATGGGATTTCGTATACTCCTTGATTTTCTAACTCAGTTTTATCTTTGGGGTTTCTAAGGATGGTGGATATTTTTCTGTTTGTGCAGAATGCTGTTTTGATGTTGTGTTTATGGAGGATCTTACTGATTCTGTCTGTGGTGCCTTTTATGTATGGGAGGAGGGCTTTGCCGTTTTCTTGTTCTTTGTCTTGGATTTTAGTGGGGGTTTCTTTTTGGATTAGGTTTGTAATCTTATTTCTTTGGAATCCATTGGATGTTAGTACATTGGTGAGAGTGTGTAGTTCGGTTTTTAGGTGTTGTTCGTCAGCTAAGCATTTTGTTCTGGAGATGAGTGTCTTGGCTATGGAGTTGATCTGTGTTGATCCAATTTTACGCGGGAGAAAACCCGAACAACCAAAGACCTACATACAAACACCCGCGAAAACCTCAGAAAACATTTATATATATATATATCGTACATTTTCACGGGTATAGGTATGCAGGTCTTGTTCTATTCGGGTCTTTTCCCATGTAAGATTGAGAGTATCTTGGTGACCTTTCGACGAGGTCCCACTCATCATCTTCAGGCTGGGGTCTTCAGATTTGTGCTTGTGTGAGCAAAGTGTGATTGGAGCTGCCGTCTCTCTCTATATATATTGGTGTATGTGTGTGTGGAGTGCTGGCTTAGTTGCTGTAGGTGGATTGGTTGGCTGTGTTGGAGATATTGTTTGTGGGTTGTTTGGCTGTTTCATAACATCCTGAGTAGTTGAGGTGCTGGCTGTGTGCCCATTAGTCTTTTGTGTTGTAACGACCTGGGTAATGGGTTGTGTGATGACATCCTGAGATCTAGTGAACTCAGGATATCACTACACTAGATCTCAGGATGTCATCACACAACCCATTATCCAGGTCGTTACAACACAAAAGACTATTGGGCACACAGCCAGCATCTCAACTACTCAGGGTGTTATGAAACAGCCAAACAATCCACAAACAATAACTCCAACACAGCCAACCAAGCCACCTACAGATCCCAGCCTGAAGATGACGAGTGGGACCTCGTCGAAACGTCGCCAAGATACTCTCAATCTTACATGGGAAAAGACCCAAATACGCCAAGACCTGCATATATTATATATATGCATATATACTTTAGCTGACTGTGTTCAGCAGGTCAGCAGTTCAAATCTCACCGGCTCAAGGTTGACTCAGCCTTCCATCCTTCCGGGGTAGGTAAAATGAGGACCCAGATTGTTGGGGGCAATGTAAATATATATATACATTGCTTACTGGTGTACACCGCTTAGAGAGTGCTTGCACTTAAAGCGGTATATAAGTCTCATAAATAAAATAAAATAAAATATATACATATAATCTTACACTTAATTTAGTGACTTTTATTCTAGCTCATTTTCCTTATATATCTCATACATTTGTTGTTCTCAAGGCGTAAAACATTCAAAAAGGCAGGTGTAAATCTTTAGTAACAATAAATCAACATCCTGCTAGCACTTTTTCCAATTAAAAAAAATATATTAAAAAGCAGAAGCATTTGTGAACAGCAACGAACCCCCCCCCGCACATTTTACTTTAAATAAAATGTGTGGATTAGAAGAAGGGCTAGCAGTCTCCTTCTGGTTTTTAGCTGTAGCTTTTTATTTATTTTTATTTTTTTATGGTGGGATATAACTTCTTGTGATTTGCAAACCGCTGCTCCTTTTTCTCCCAGCTGGAAAAACAACCGACAACACGTTTTCAGGTATAATCAAAATGAAATAGGGAGGAATGAACAGTTACTGGCTGGTGACCAAGCCCATAAATAACATAATCCACACTGGAATTGTGTAACGGCCAAGAGAGCAACAGCAACACACCCAAGAGGTATTTTGGTATGGTGAAGGATGAGTATATGGAACCACAACTTCAGATGTGACAGTTTAGAACAGCGGTTTTTCCAACTCTTGACGCCTTTAAGATGTGTGGACTTCAATTCCCTAAATCTCCCAGCCAGCATTGTTGGCTGGAGGATTCTGGGATTTGCAGTCCATGCATCTTAAATGCATCGAGGTTGAGAAAAATAACTCTAGAGATATTATAATCTTTTTGCAACATGAATCAAAGAGGGAATCTGAAGGGTTATAAACCCGAGTTCCTATTTGCAAGCAAACCATGCCTTTTCATGAAGTGTCAGTCTAGCCTTATGCTTAGTTTAATGTTTTATTCTAGCAATTTGTCCAGTACTCAGAAACCAGGTTCACCCAAGATGCTTAAGCCATAATAATCATAATAATCATAATCATCATAATCATGATGATGATGTTGGAAGGGACCTTGGAGGTCATCTAGTCCAACCCCCTGCTCAGGAAGGAAACCCTATATCATTTCAGGCAAATGGCTGTCCAGTCCCTTCTTAAAAACTTCTAGTGTTGGAGCATTCACAGCTTCTGGAGGCAGGTTGTTCCATTGGTTAATTAGAATAGAATAGAATAGAATAGAATTAGAGCAGAATAGAATAGAATAGAACTGGAAGGGATCTTAGAGGTCATCTAGTCCAAGCCCCTGCTCTGGCAGGAAACCCTATACCATTTCGGACAAATGGCTGTCCAGTCTCTTCTTAAAGACTTCCAGTGTTGGAGCATTCACAGCTTCTAGAGGCAGGTTGTTCCACTGGTTAATTGTTCTAACTGTCAAGAAGTTTCTCCTTAGTTCTAGGTTGCTTCTCTCCTTGATTAGTTTCCATCCGTTGCTTCTTGTCCTGCCTTCCAGGGCTTTGGAGAATAGCTTGACTGCCTCTTATAATAATAATAATAATAATAATAATAATAATAATAATAATAATAATAATAATAATAATAATAATAATAATAATAATAATGATGAGGGCAGGACGAGAAACAATGGTTGGAAAATGACCAAAGAGAGAAGCAACCTGGAACTAAGGAGAAACTTCCTAACAGTGAGGACAATCGACCAGTGGAACAGCTTGCCTCCAGAAATTGTGGACTGGAGATTTTCAAGAAGAGACTAGACCAGTGGTTCTCAACCTTTTTAATGCCGCGACCCCCAACCGGTCATAAGTCGAGGACTACTCAACCGGTCGTAAGTTGAGGACTACTCAACTGGTGCAGCACCATTTGCAGAATGGGACTTTTGGCGGGCTCAGCAGGGCAGAGACAGCCTGGACAATTCCTATTGGCTTTGGAAAGCCAATAGAATTAGACTCTGTTCAAAAGAGTCTGTTCTATTGGCTTTCGAAAGCCAATAGAATAAAAGGGAGGAGCACAGCTAAGGAAAAGGGGGGAAAAATGGTGGACTGCGTTGTTTGGCGACCCCCGTGAAATGGTCGTTCGACCCCAAAGGTTGAGAACCACTGGACTAGACATTCACCTGTCTGAAATGTATAGGTCAGTTGTGGCGAACTTATGGGATGCGTTCCAGAGGCGGCACTCAGAGCCTTCTTTGTGGGCACACATGCCATGCCTCAGAGATGGCAACTGTCCCTCTTCAACCAGCTGCCCGCTAACTCGCCGAAGTCCCACATGGCTGGATGCATCGCAGCATGGCTGGTTTCCCTCCCCCCCCGTCCCATCCCTCCTGGCCTCGCATGCTCTCCTTTTCCCGGGCACGGCCCACTGCATCGCCTCCTCACTTGTCGGCCATCTGTCCAGCTCAGAGGCAGCTTTTTTGAACTTCTGGTGGCGGGCTGCGGAGCCCCGGAGTGTGTCGGTCGAGGGGCCGGCAGGCTGTGGCTGCTGACAGACACTGTCCATCCCCATGCGCTCATTGGCCTGTGTGTGCGGGGGCTGATGGTGTCATGGCACTCCCACCCTGCCTCGCCTCACCCCGCAGGATGAGCCTCCTGCCCACCGCCCCACCTGCCAGAGACCCTCTGGATCTCCCCCAACCCTGTCCATCCCCCACAGGCATCCCTCCCCATGAACAATATTGTGACCACGCCCCCCTTGGCCACACCCACCCAATCTGCCATGACCACCACAGCCACGCCCACCCAGTGGGCCACGCCCACCTGGCACCCGGCGATAAATAAGTGGGTTTTGGGTTGCAGTTTGGGCACTCGGTCTCTAAAAGGTTCGCCATCACTGGTATAGGTTCTCCTGCTTGAGCAGGGGGCTGGACTAGATGACCTCCAAGGTCCCTTCCAACTGTTCTATTCTATTCTTATTCTACTCTACTCTACTCTACTCTACTCTACTCTACTCTACTCTACTCTACTCTACTCTATTCTATTCTATTCTATTCTACCCTGGGAGATTGATCAGGGCACTGAGTTTTAGCCTTTTATGTTTTTATCGTTTTGATATTTTTATTGTTGTGAGACACCCAGGGCTGTTTGGAGATAGCTGGTCATGCAGCTCTTCGAAAATACAATGCAACCATTTTACAATCCAATAAAAATAAATACGTATAATCAATGGTCCAAAGGGAGAAGGTGACAGAGCTTTTGGTCTAGAGACACTTATAAATTCAAATTAAAAACAAACAAACAAGATTGAATTGGTAGCCAGGTGTTGGTGACTTTCAGTCTTTTATCCAGTCAGGTTGGGCTGTTATTGTGGTTTTCCCCACGAGTTCAAAGTTTCCACAATTCTTAGAAGTCAGAAGTAGACCATTATATATATGTAGGTCTTTGGTTGTTCGGGTTTTCTCCCACGTAAATTTTACGTGGGAGAAAACCCGAACAACCAAAGACCTACATACAAATATATATATATATATATATATATATATATATATATATATATATATATATATATATATATATATATATATATATATATATATATATATAACGTTATAACATTTTAATTATGCCCAATTCCGTTGATATGGTTCTAGGCGGTTTACACCGTCTATAAAAGTCAAGTGCTATCATAATATTTCCTAACCTAGCCCAGAGAGAGGCAGGTTTCCAATATTTTGTTCTATGGTTTTGATGTTGTCATGAATAACAAACAACTTTTTTGTGGATTAAAGTGCAGGAAAAACTATTTTCATGACACAGCTATTTGGTGACTCCTATGTTTATTTGGCTTTGAGTGGGCTGCACTGCTGCTGGATAGGTGATAAGCATCATAATGTGCATTCTACCACACACTAAATTCATCCCATCCTGAGAACAACAGCTGTAAGGAAGAATCAGATCTTCTACTGACTTGATGCCTTCAGTGATACTGAAGTAGTAACTGTGAGAGGGATTTCGGAGTCCTAGTGGACAATCCCTTAAATAGGAGCCAGCCCTGTGCTGCAGCTGCCAAAAAGGCCAACACAGTGCTAGGCTGCATTAACAGAGGGATAGAATCAAGATCACATGAAGGGTTAAGACCGCTTTACAAGGCCACACTTGGAATATTGCGTCCAGTTTGGGTCACCATGATGTAAAAAAAATGTTGAGACTCCAGAAAGAGTACAGAGAAGAGCAACAAAGATGATTAGGCGACTGGAGGCAAAAACCCATAAGGAACTGTTGTTGGAATTGGGTATGTCTAGTTTAATGAAAAGAAGGACGAGGGGGGACATGATAGCAGCCTTCCAATATCTCAGGGGCTGCCACAAAGAAGAGGGAGTCAAGCTATTCTCCAAAGCGCCTGAAGGCAGGACAAGAAGCAACGGATGAAAACTAATCAAGGAGAGAAGCAACCTAGAACTAAGGAGAAACTTCCTGACAGTGAGAAGAATTAACCAGTGGAACAACCTGCCTCCAGAAGTGGTGAATGTTCCAACACTGGAAGTTTTTAAGAAGAGACTGGACAGCCATTTGTCTGAAATGGTATAGGGTTTCCTGCCTGAGCAGGAGGTTGGACTAGAAGACCTCCAAGGTCCCTTCTAGCACTGTTATTCTGTTATATTCTGTTACAATTGTCCCATATCTGGTCCTTCATGTCTTCCAACAGTGCATTCATCATCATTTAAGCAAGTCAATTCAGCTTGCTGTTGGTCATCCAACGTGGTGTCAAGAGTTGTCAAGTTGTCAAGAGGAGGTTGAGTTTAGAGTCCTTGTGCTTTAGAAAGCAGCACAGGCCTGGCTTTAATCCAAAATTCTAACCCTAATCCAAAACCTAACCCCAACCCCAACCCTAAGCCTATTGATGACTGTCTTTTCATATGTGGCCTAATTAGTTCTCGCCCTTCTGCATAATGCCTAGATATTATATAGAATGCCTAAGGAAAGTATACAGCATTTTAAAATAACACAGATTTCAAATTGTTGAAGGAAAATTCTTCATCAGGTTCCAGTCCAAGCCGGGAATAAACAACATGGTGACTGCTTTAGAAAGAAGGTTGCAGTTTATTGGAGAGAAGAGCCAGACAGAAAGATGGCTCTGGAAGAAAAGAGGAGGTGAGCACATGTAGGGAGTGGGGTTTTATACCTTCTTGGGCTTTTGTTTGGAGTTGTTCCTGGGGCATGAACTTTGACCTGAGTTTGAGTCTGCCTTTCTGGTATTCTGATGGTGGTGGGTTAATCCCATTATGTCCCAAAGGTCATATCCTGCTTCCCTGGGGCTGTGGCTGATGAGTGTTGGATTTTTTGGTGTGAGGGATTGTTGATCCCAGGGATCTTCATCTTTTTAATCCCAGCCTCCTGACTCCAATCTTTCTGACAGGATTATCACATCTGCATTTCTGCAGACCTGGTTTCTGTCTGGGGCAGAGAGACATGGGCGTGGGTGAGTTGGTTTCTGCCTTTAAAAACCTTTGGGGAAATATAATATTCTGCCTTTTTAATATTTCTCAAAACATTTCTTTCTCTGGATTCTTCCCACAAAATGTTGCCCCCAAATGTTGCCCCCATTCTATAATAATAATAATAATAACAACAACAACAACAACAATAATATTGACTACAAGCAGCGGCATGACAAAGTAGCAACAATGGTGCATTGGAAGATCTGCAAAAAATATCATTTGCCTGTAAGCAAAAACTGGTGGGATCATAAAATAGAGAAAGTCATAGAAAATGATAAAATTAAACTGCTCTGGGACTTCAGAATTCAAACAGACAAGCACTTGCAACATAACACCCCAGACTTAACAATTGTCGATAAGAAAGACAAAATAGTCTGGATAGTGGACGTGGCAGTGCCTGGAGACAGCAGAATAGACGAGAAAGAACTGGAGAAGATAACAAAATACAAAGACCTACAAATAGAAACAGAAAGACTGTGGCAAAAGCAAGCAAGTGTAGTACCAATAGTAATAGGCTCCTTGGGTGCAATCCCAAAACAACTGGAGCACCACTTGAACACCATTGGCATTGACAAATTCGCTATTAGTCAACATCCTGCGACAATATCTGTAATACCATCAAACATCCACATCTGCCTATCCCAGGTTCTGGGTAAGGACTCGATAGGTAGACAAAATGCCAAATCCAGTCTGAACATCTGGCTGACTGTGCGATGATCTATAATAATAATAATAGTTGGAAGGGATCTTGGAGGCCATCTAGTCCAACCCCCTGCTCAGGCAGGAAACCCTATACTAAAACTTCCAGTGTTGGAGCATTCACTGCTTCTGGAGACAGGTGTTTCCACTGGTTAATTGTTCTAACTGTCAGGAAGTTTCTCCTTAGTTCTAGGTTGCTTCTCTCCTTGGTTAGTTTCCATCCATTGCTTCTTGTCCTGCCTTCAGGTGCTTTGGAGAATAGCTTGACTCCCTCTTCTTTGTGGCAGCCCCTGAGATACTGGAAAACGGTTATCACGTTGCCCCTCGTCCTTCTCTTCATTAAACTAGACATACCCAGTTCCAGCAACCGTTCCTTATATGTTTTAACCTCCAGTCCCCTGGTCATCTTTGTTGCTCTTCTCTGCACTCTTTCTAGTCTCAACATGTTTTTTTACATCATGGTGACCAAAACTGGATGCATTATTCCAGGTGTGGCCTTACCAAGGCGTTGTAAAGTGGTATTAACCCTTCACGTGATCTTGATTCTGTCCCTCTGTTAAGGTAGCCTAGCACTGTGTTGGCTTTTTTGGCAGCTGCAGCACACGACTGGCTCATATTACAAAGCCAGCTTTTCACACGATGCCGGTAAGGGAGGCATCACAGCAACCAGACCATCCAGCTCAACGCACACGTGTTACCCACACACATGTGTGAAGCTTCTTCCTTTAGAGATCCCCCTCTCCCCACATCAAAGAGCACACAACAAAGGGGTACGTGGTTGGTATCATCTTACCATAGTCACTTGAACGTCAGACCAAGAGTTGTTGGGCAAAAAGGTGGTCGGTTCTATCAGCGTCGTAGGGAAGAAAGGATTATAGTGACCGGTGGCCCCAAGAAACAGGCTCAGGGCCAAATTGAAAGGCAGCGTGAAAACGGGAAGGTCCCATTTGCTGAAGAGCGAGGCTAAAGCGCTGGTAAAGATAGGGCTGAAAAAGAAGAACAGGAACGATTGCAGATCGTTGCCGAAAGTATAGGGTCATTTTTGCTACACGCTCTACCAACATTGTGGCTTTTTAGAACATAGAACATAGAAGCAGAGGATTGGGAGAGACTTCAGAAGACTTCTAGTTGAGAGGTCCCCATCCTTTTGGGCATCAGGGACCGGTTCCGTGGAGAGAGGTTTTTCCGCGGACCAGAGGGCGCGTAGTTTTGTATGCTGCTTGCATCCCGTGGGTGGGGCTTTGCTGGTTTGTGTGGACCGGTGGCTGGCATGCCGTGGCCCAGTACTAGTCCACAGACTGGGGATTTGGAGACCCCTGTTCTAATCCAATTCTTGCTCAAGGCAGGAGACCTTATTTCATCCCAGGCAAGTGGTTATCTGGTTTATTTTTTGCAAAGCTCCAATGATGGAGCACCTTCAACTTTCAGAGATAAGTCATTTTGCTGATTACTTGTTCTCGCCATCAAGAAATTTGTCCTTACTTCCAGACTGGATCTCTCTCTTTAACAAGCTTCCACCCATTACTTCTTGTCCTGCCCTTTGATGCTTTAGAGAATAAGTTGACCCCCTTTTCCTTCAAGTATTGGGAGACAGCTGTCATGTCTCCCCAATCCATCTGTTTGATAGCTAGACATATCTACCTGGTGCTCCTCAACAATTTCATCCCATGCTTTAGCCCCCAGGCCCCTGATCATCGTTGTTGCTCTCCTCTGCACTGTTTCTAGGGTCTCAACATCTTTTTTACATCGTGGTGACCAAAACTGGATGCAGGATTCCAGGTGTAGCCTTACCAAGGCATTGTAAAGTGATATTAACACTTCACGTGAACTGGATTCTATCCTTCTGTTAATGCAGCGTAGCACTGTGTTGGCTTTTTTGGCAGCTGCAAAATGCCTTTAGACCAGTGGTTCTCAACCTTTTTAATGCCACGACCCCCAACCGGTTGTAAGTCGAGGACTACTCAACCGATCGTAAGTCGAGGACTACTCAACTGGTGCAGCACCGTTTGCAGAATGGGACTTTTGGTGGGCTCAGCAGGGCAGAGATAGCCTGGACAATTCCTATGGGCTTTTGAAAGCTAATAGAATTAGACTCTGTTCAAGAGCGTTTATTCTATTGGCTTTCAAAAGCCAATAGAACAGTGGTTCTCAACCTTTTTAATACCGCGACCCCCAACCGGTCATAAGTCGAGGACTACTCAACCGGTCGTACGTCGAGGACTACTCAACTAGTGCAGCCCCGTTTGCAGAATGGGACTTTTGGCGGGCTCAGCAGGGCGGAGACAGCCTGGACAATTCCTATTGGCTTTGGAAAGCCAATAGAATTAGACTCTATTCAAGAGAGTCTATTCTATTGGCTTTCAAAAGTCAATAGAATAAAAGGGAGTAGCACAGCTAAGGAAAAGGGGGAAAAAATGGCGGACTGCGTTGTTTGGCGACCCCTGTGAAATGGTCGTTCGACCCCAAATGGGATCCCGACCCACAGGTTGAGAACCGCTGGTTTAGGATATATGTTCTTGATCTTTTCCTGGAAGTGATAGACAGTGCTTTAACTTGACTCCGGAGAAAAGAAGAGAGCAGAATTTAGGAAAAAAGGAGAGAAAAAACTACCAGATAATTTATATAGACTCACCAGGTCATAGACATGAGCATAACAGGAAATAGAAGCCACCAATAATATTCACCCTTGTCTAAGAAGACGGCCATCAGCATCCCTACAAGGACACCATTGTAGCCGTGCAGTCCAGCAGCAACGGAGGACCTGCGTAGCAAGGTAGAGAAATTACGTTGCAGATGTAGAAGGCAGACACACCTAGATGGACGTTCTTGAACGTCACACAAACTCAAGCAGAGCTATCATTTCGAACGTGCACAATCTTCAAAGTCAAGCCATTTTTTTTAAAAAAAAATGAACAAAATTTCATTGTGTGGGCGGCTGTAGAAATTGAGCGACGAAATAATTGTTACGGTCTCTGGGCTCCAGAAATGTTTCTTTAATTTCAGTAAATCTCCTAAAACGAAAAAGGGCCTGGTCTTCTTACTGGTTTAGAATAGAATAGAAATAGAAATAGAAATAGAAATAGAATAGAATAGAATAGAATAGAATAGAAAATATGGAATAGAATACGAAAATATGGAATAGAATAGAAAATATGGAATAGAATAGAAAATATGGTAGAATAGAAAATATGGAATAGAATAGAAAATATGGAATAGAATAGAATAGAAAATATGGAATAGAATAGAAAATATAGTAGAATAGAAAATATGAAATAGAATAGAAAATATGGAATAGAATAGAATACAATAGAACAGAATAGAAAATATGGAATAGAATAGAAAATATGGAATAGAATAGAAAATATGGAATAGAATAGAATAGAAAATATGGAATAGAATAGAATAGAAAATATGGAATAGAATAGAAAATATGGAACAGAACAGAACAGAACAGAACAGAATAGAATAGAATAGAATAGAATAGAATAGAAAATATGGAATAGAATAGAAAATATGGAATAGAATAGAATAGAAAATATGGAATAGAATAGAAAATATGGTAGAATAGAAAATATGGAATAGAATAGAAAATATGGAACAGAACAGAACAGAACAGAACAGAACAGAATAGAATAGAATAGAATAGAATAGAATAGAATAGAAAATATGGAATAGAATAGAAAATATGGAATAGAATAGAATACAAAATATGGAATAGAATAGAAAATATGGTAGAATAGAAAATATGGAATAGAATAGAAAATATGGAACAGAACAGAACAGAACAGAACAGAATAGAATAGAATAGAATAGAATAGAATAGAAAATATGGAATAGAATAGAAAATATGGAATAGAATAGAAAAATAAAATAGAATAGAAAATATAGTAGAATAGAAAATATGAAATAGAATAGAAAATATGGAATAGAATAGAATAGAATAGAACAGAATAGAAAATATGGAATAGAATAGAAAATATGGAATAGAATAGAAAATATGGAATAGAATAGAATAGAATAGAATAGAATAGAATAGAAAATATGCTAGAATAGAAAATATGGAATAGAATAGAATAGAATAGAATAGAATAGAATAGAATAGAATAGAACAGAATAGAATAGAATAGAATAGAATAGAATAGAATAGATCTGGGAGGGACCTTGGAGGTCTTCTAGTCCAACCCCCTGCTCAAGCAGGAGAAGCGGATATATTACAGGTTTTTTTTACCCTCATTTGATAACTGTATTTGAGCTTGGCTGATTACCTTTTTTAATGTAATCTTACATTGTAAAGGCCAGTCAAATCATAATAAAATATTTGATAGGATTTGATGGCATGAATATTGTCACTTAGGAGAAATCCAGTGGCTAATTTCATCTGAGCATTGAAAGAGGAGGAGGAGGAGGAGGAGGAAAAATTAGAGGACCACCTACCTCTCCTGACTTAGAATAACTGCCGTTAAAGTTGAGACAATCCCTCCAATGCAACACATGAGTGTCAGCCAAGGACTCTGGACCAGGAATCCAATGAGCAGGATGAGGCCACTGAGAGGATTGTTCACAAACATCACTTGAGAGATTCCGCGCAGAAGCCAGTCAACAAATTGGAGGGCCACAGGCTTCTCTGAAAGACAAAGCATTTGACAATGTTTCATATGATATGTGTCAACGCTGCTAACATCGGATGTTTTTGCTTTGACAAGAGTTAGATGATGCTAGGGGGAGGAATGGGCATGAGACTTTAGCTAGATATAACAATACTGGACCTAGTGTGAGAACCAAGGTTGCTGAAATGAGAGATGATAAGAAATGGCAGGTTGGAGAAGTGGAGGGAAAGCCTGCATTTCAAACTAATTGGAGAATATGATTTATGACTGTTAATTGGAGGAGGGAATTGTGCTTTGATACTATGTGCTCAGGGGAGGGGAATTCAGATTTTGGCTTCGGCTGTGTTAGTGCCCATGCTATGCTACTCGAATAAAGATTCTTTAAGGTAAACAATGCCTCGAAGTTCTTTGAAGAGTTTCATCTGTCGGAACCATGACAATATGATGTATGATGTATGATATATGATATATAATATATGATGTGATGTGATATGATGGTATGATATGGATAATATATAGAATAGAAGATCTTGTGGAAAGGAATATAGAAATGATCTTGAAGGAAGGAAGAAAGGAAAGACGGAAGGAAGGAAGGAAGGGAGGGAGGGAGAAAGAAGAGAGAGGGAAAGAAGAAAGGAAGGAGAGACGGAAGGAAGGAGTGAAGAGCGAGGGAAGGAAGGAAGGAAGGAGAGAGGGAAGGAAGGAAAGAGGGAAATAAGGAGAGAAGGAAGGAAGGAGTGAAGAGAGAGGAAGAAGAGCGAGGGAAGGAAGAAAGGAAGGAGTGAAGAGAGAACAAAGGAACGAAGGAAGGGAAGGAAGGAAAGAAGGAAAGAAGGAAGGAAGGAGGGGGAGAGAGAGGGAAAGGGTGAAGATGGAAGAAGAGGAAGGGAGGGAAGGGAGGAGAGAGGGGAAGGAAGGAGAAAGAGAGGGAAGGAAGGAAGGAGTGAAGAGAGAAGAGAGCAAAGGAACGAAGGAAGGGAAGGAAGGGAAAAAGGAAGACGGAAGGAAGGAGAGAGAAAGAAGGAAAGAGGGGGTGAAGGAAGGAGAGAGGGGAAAGGAAGGAAGGAAGGAAAGAAAGAAGGAAGGAAGGAAGGGAGATACAGAGGGGCTAAAAAAGGTGACCCTCCATTATAGATTTTACAGCCCAGGTATCTTGACCCAGCTTATTAACACCCATAGAGTTGCAATTTCTTTCTTTTTTTAATGACAAAACTGAACAGAACGGGAGACAGCCTACAGCATGCTGGTCCTCCATAGTTTTTCCTCTGGCTGTTTTCAGTGCCCTGCGCTGGTCCATCCTGGGGTCCAAAGCCAATGGACAGACCCAATGGTGCTTGCCTGGCAGGACAGAGGAAGCAGTCAGGCGAACTAAATGAATATTGCAATGTTGTGATTTGGCAACACTAGTATGGTCATTCTGCTGAAAATAGCACAACGTGGATGCTGCCAGACAAAAGAAGCAGATTTCTGAATCCAGTGTTTCCCAACCTGGGCAATCATCCTGGCTGGCGAATTTTGGGAGTTGAAGTAATAATAATAAGAATAATAGCAGAGTTGGAAGGGACCTTGAAGGTCATCTAGTCCAACCCCCTGCTCAGGCAGGAAACCCTACACCATTTCGGACAAACGGCTGTCCAGTCTCTTCTTAGAAACCTCCAGTGTTGGAGCATTCACAAGCATCTTGAAGTTGCAAAGGTTGAAATACTGGTCTAATGTATTGTTTCTCCGGATCCAGCCTGTTTTTTCTGCAGAGTGGATGGTTGGGGAAAACTTGAAATATCCTAGCTTGGGGAATTCCTGGAGTTGAAGTCCTTGAACGTTGCCAAGGTTTGGGAAAACCTGAGATAGTTGATCAAGGGTCTATCTGGATGGAAGCTCTGCTTGATTGTCCTTTTAACGCCGCTTTCTTCTCTACTCTGAATTATCTTTGACCTGGAGACTAGGAGACAGCCCAACAGGTTGTGTATTTGTTTTTGCGTTCGGCAAAAGGTTTAACAATTCTTAGGAGGTGCAATTTCAGTTGCTTATTTGCAGCGCAGAGGTCAAAAACCTCGGCCGGGATGGTTTATAAAAGGGATCATCACCATAAAGTGCAAGAATACTATGTGGTAATAAAATGCGTCCTTTGTGGAAAAAAAATAGCAACAATAACACAACGCCAGTTTCCAGTAGTGGCTAAGGTGCTAGCCTAGAGGAGAATGGAAGTTCTAGTTCTACCTTAGGCACAAAAGCCGACTGGGTGACTTTAGACCAGGGTAGACAACCTTGGCTCTTTTATGACTGGTGGACTTCAACTCCCAGAATTCCTGAGCCAGCATGGCTCAGCTTGGAAACCCTTTCCCCTCAGCATGGCTGGCTCAGGAATTCTGGGAGTTGAAGTTCACCAGTCATAAAAGAGCCAAGGTTGCCTACCCCTGAACTAGACTCTAGGCCTAGGGTAGGGGTCTTCAAACTTGGCCCCTTAATGACTTGTGGACTTCAACTCCCAGAATTCCTAAGCCAGCCATGCTGAGGGGAAAGGGAGAGGTTTCCAAGCTGAGCCATGCTGGCAGAGGGAATTCTGGGACTTGAAGTCCACAAGTCATGAAGGGGCCAAGGTTGCCTACCTCTGGCCTAGGCCTAGGCTGCTTTATGACTCGTGGACTTCAACTCCCAGAATTCCTGAGCCAGCCATGCTGAGGGGAAAGGGAGAGGTTTCCAAGCTGAGCCATGCTGGCAGAGGGAATTCTGGGAGTTAAAGTCCACGAGTCATAAAAGAGCCAAGGTTGCCTACCTCTGGCCTATGACTCGTGGACTTCAACTCCCAGAATTCCCTCTGCCAGCATAGCTCAGCTTGGAAACCTCTCCCTTTCCCCTCAGCATGGCTGGCTCAGGAATTCTGGGAATTGAAGTCCACCAGTCTTAAAAGAGCCAAGGTTGCCTACCCCTGCTTTAGACCAATGATCAGGGCGCTGAGTTCTAGTCCTACTTTAGGTATGAAAGCTGGCTGGGTGATTTGGGCCAATCACCAGAAGACTATGAGTTCTAGTCCCGCCTTAGGCATGAAAACCGGCTGGGTGATTTGAGCCAATCGTCAGGAGACTGAGAGTTCTAGTCCTGCCTTAAGCATGAAAACTGGCTGGGTGATTTGGGCCAATCACCAGGAGACTGTGAGTTCTAGTCCCGCTTTAGGCACAAAAGCTGGCTGGGTGACTTTGGGCCAGTTACCAGGAGGCTGTGAGTTCTAGTCCCGCCTTAGCCATGAAAACCAGCGGGGTGATCCTAGGCCAGTCACCTTCTCTTGGCCCAACTCACCTCACAGGGTTGTCGTTGCAGGAAAAATAATAAGAGGCGCGAGTATCATATATGGTCTCTGCAATTAATCAGTGGAACTACCTGCCTCCGGAAGTTGTGAATGCTCCAACACTGGAAGTTTTTAAGAAGAGACAGGACAGCCATTGGTCTGAAATCGTATAGGGTCTCCTGCTTGAGCAGGGGGTTGGACTAGATGACCTCCAGGGCCCCTTCTAACTCTGTTATTCTGTTAAAATGGGTTAAGGCAGGACCAGATTGCATAAATGCCACCAATGAGGATACAATGTCAAAATATAGAAGGAATTTTGGAAAAAAAAAGTAACTCATCCGATCTTCCACAATTCCACAACAAGGTTTTTTTTTTTCCTGTTGTTTTGAAAGTTTATCAGCTGGAACAATTGCCAAATTGTGTATATCTCTGGCAACATCTGGTGTGGCTCTTACTGCCAATAAGGTTGCAAAATATGACACACATTTATTGTTCTTTGCAAAAACATCATGCAACTGGGAAGTTGATTGAGCGCCTCAGTTCATGCGGAAGATACAAAACAGTTTAATTTATGTTGCTCGCCTGAAAGCTGGCAGATGGCCTGAACATCTCTAGACCAGCTTGTGTTGGGATTCTGACACACCCTCCGAGTGTATAATTTAACATCCGCAGTGATGGGCAGGCAGACGAGGGGAATGCGTGATGTGGGATGGGGCTTTGGAGGGGGAAAGAGATGGCTGAGATAGGATGCTTGAGCATAAATCTTGTGATGTGTTTATAAGGTAAAATAAGGGTCAGCCTAAAGCTCATCATAGGATGAGCAATGACAGCTTTGGGTGGTGGAGAAAGAAAGAAAGAAAGAAAGAAAGAAAGAAAGAAAGAAAGAAAGAAAGAAAGAAAGAAAGAAAGAAAGGAGGGAGGGAGGGAGGAAGGAAAGAAGAAAGAAAGAAAGAAAGAAAGAAGGAAGGAGGGAGGGAGGGAGGGAGGGGAAGGAAGGAAGGAAGAAAGAGAAAGGAAGGAAGGAAGAAAGAAAGGAAGGAAGGAAGGAAAAAGAAAAAAGGAAAGGTAAGAAAAGAAAAAAGAAATGAAAGAGAAAGAAAGGAAACAAGAAGGAAAGAAAAAAAGGAAATAAGGAAGGAAAGGGAAAAAAGAAGAAAAAAGGAAGGAAGGAAGGAAGAAAAAAGAAAAGGAAGAAAGGAAAGAAGAAAAGACAAAAGAAGGAAGGAAAGAAAGAAAGGAAAAGAAGGAAAGTAAGAAAAAAGGAAAGAATGTCAGAAAGGAAAAAAGAAAAAAGGAAGGAAGGAAGCAAGGAAGAAGGAAAGAAAGAAGGAAGGAGATGGAAAGGAAGAAGTAGAGATGGATGGAAGGATGGATGGATGGATAGATGGAGGGAGGGAGGGAGGAAGATGGAAAGGAGGAAGTAAGGAATTAAGGAAGGAGGGAGGGAAGGAGCGAGGGAGGGAGAAAGGAAGGAAGGAAAATAAAGGAGAAATAGGGAGGGAGCGAGGAAGGAAGGAAGGAAGGAGAAGAAAGAAATAAGGAGGAAGGAAGGAAGGAAGGAGAAGAAATAAGGAGTGAGGAAGGAAGGAAGGAAGGAAGGAAAGAAGGGAAAGGAAGGAAGGTAGGAAGGAAGGAAGGAAGGAAGGGCCAGTTTTTCCAAAAAACACTCTTGTGCAGTGTTTTTCTATCTTAGCATCTTTAAGATGTGCGGATGTCAACTCCCAGATTAGGGCTGGCTGGGGAATTCTGGGAGTTGAAGTCCACATGTCTTAAACCTGTTGGCATACTGTCTTGGGAATTCTGGGAGTCGAAGTCCACCTGGCTTAAACTTGCTGAGGCTGAGAAACATTTGCCCTGGATGATAATCAAGGCATTCAACAACTTCTCACCATGAGCCCACCTACACCTGTGTTTCCATTGGTTCTTGTAGAGCAGGGATCTTCAAACTTGGCCTTTTTATGACTCGTGGACTTCAACTCCCAGAATTCCTCAGCCAGGCAACGTCACCTACCTTTTAGCCAGTCTCCAAACACCTTCATATCTCCCGTGACACAACTCAGGGCTCTCAACACTTGCTGGCAACATTTGCCTGTTGACTTTTGTGTTTTGTCACACTTTTCAGCAGCGGCATCGATTTCCATTGTGAGGCTTGGAACCTGCCCAGACAAAAACCACAAAGCATTTGACCGACTGTCCTCCAGAACATCCTTTGGGTCAACAATGAGCGCTGTCTTTCCGTGGGAATATAGGAAGCAACTCCGAGCAAAACAGCCATGGATGCCACAGATATGTTGAAGAATATTCTAAAGCAGTTCTTCTCAGCTCTGGAAACTTTATGGACTAGGTGGACTTCAGCTTCCAGAATTCTCTAGCCAGCATGTTGATTATGGAATTCTGGGGAGGTTGAAGTCCACACCACGTATAAGTGAGAGAAACTACTCTAAGGTCTTCAGAGGTCATTACAATTGGGGTCTTCAAACTGGGCAACTTTGTGGACTTCCATTCCCAGAATTCTGGATGTTGAAGTCCACAACTCTTAACGTTGTCCACTTTGGAGACCCCCCTACACTAGATTAGTGTTTCTTAACCTCAGCAATTTGAAGACGTGCGTCAACCGTCCCACTCGGTCATCTAGCGAAGAAGCTCCGTCATCAACTCATGAAGCCTGGATGGGTGAATGACAATCTGTGGTCTTCAAATCCCCAAATTCTGGGAGCTGAGGTCCACACACCTTCATATTGCCAAGGTTGAGGAACACTGTGTTAGATCCACCTTGCGGTCCTCTCTCAACCTGAGCATTGAAGGCAAGGTGTAGATGGAGGCCTACCTGGGCTTCCAGCCTCTCCAGTAGTGCCATACTTTGACAAAGATCTTGGGCACAGGCTGAACTTCCTGATTCAGAGTTATAAGACGTGCATCCATCTGGTGATAGCTGAACTGGGATTGGGAGAGTGGAAGGGGCGAAGGGACCTCCATCCATCTTTGTTAGCATTGCACGTAGGCTAAAGGGCAGAGAGAATGAAGTCAAGAAAAGACTCTCCACCCTGAGTTTATTATTTTATAGATTCTGGGTCAATGCTCCTCGTGATGTTATTTCGTTTTATGATCAGGTTGGGAAAAACAACTGTGGGATCCGGGTCAGTCAACCGTCAAAGAGTTTCCTCATCCTGACTCTGGGCATCATCTAGCAAAGCAGTTTCCGTTAATTTAAATTAGACTTTAGGGATGGAAGAAAGCCGAGTGAGGAGAAAGGGTGAGAGGTGGGTGACGTTCGCAAAGTTGGGAAGTGGCTGTCGTGCATTTATTGAATATCACGCCTGCTAAAGTATGGCTCTACGTGCCTGGCTAGGAATTGCTCTAGTTTTACATTTTATCGTCTTGTTCCCATGATTTTCGGGCTTCACAGCTGCCCACCCTTCCATTTAAACTCAAGAGAACCAACCTAGAACTAAGGAGAAAGTACCTGACAGGGAGGACAATTAACCAGTGGAACAACCAGCCTCCAGAAGTTGTAGGTGCTCCATCACTGGACGTTTTTAAGAAAAGGCGGGACAGCCATTTGTCGGGAATGGGATAGGGTCTCCTGCTTGAGCAGGGGGCTGGACTAGAAGACCTCTAAGGTCCCTTCCAGCTCTATTCTGATTGATTGGTTGAAGTGATATAGGACAGTGATTCTCAACCTTTCTAATGCCGTGACCCCATAATACAGTTCCCCATGTTGTGATGACCCCCAAGTGGGTGTGGCCACCAATAAGAGGGATTAGGACAGCTAGGGAAAAGGGAAAAAAATGGCGGACAGCATGGTTTGGCGACCCCCGTGAAATGGTCATTTGACCCCAAATGGGGTCCCGACCCACAGGTTGAGAACCACTGATATAGGATCTCCTGCTTGAGCGGTGGGTTGGACTAGAAGACCTCCAAAGTCCCTTCCAGCTCTGCTCTATTCTATTCTATTCTATTCTATTCTATTCTATTCTATTCTATTCTATTCTATTCTATTCTATTCTATTCTATTCTACTCTACTCTACTCTACTCTACTCTACTCTATTCTTCTATTCTATTATCTAATTCTATTCTACTCTACTCTGCTCTATTCTACTCTACTCTATTCTACTCTATACTATTCTATTATCTAATTCTATTCTATTATCTTATTCTATTCTATTATCTTATTCTATTCTATTATCTAATTCTATTCTATTCTACTCTATTCTACGCTATACTATTCTATCATCTAATTCTATTCTATTCTATTATCTTATTCTACTCTACTCTTCTCTTCTATTCTATTATCTAATTCTATTCTACTCTACTCTACTCTACTCTATCTACTCTACTCTACTCTACTCTACTCTATTCTACTCTACTCTATTCTACTCTATACTATTCTATTATCTACTTCTATTCTATTCTAATATCCATCCAACTATGATGTTCTGCTTTTTTCCTTGAGTCATCCGTTTTACTCCATATTTTTCTTTTGTGATCCAGCCCCTCCTTTATTCCCACCACATGACCAAATCATCTCCGTTTACTCTTTCATTACGAATCACTCGTTTTCGTGTTGAGAATTCATTCAACTCTCATTTATTGTTCACCCTCTCTCTTCTTTCCTTTAATATATTTGTTTAAAAGGCCTCTAGCAGGTCGGTGCATGGAATTGTATGATCCTGCTGCCCTTCTAAAAATGCCAGTCCTCAAAGCAGCCATGCAATTTGGGTTACAGAATGTGCTCATGTTATTTCTCTCTCTTTTTTTTTTAATGAAACTGTTGAGTTTCATTCTTTGGAATGGAGTTGGTTTTAAAGTTTGCACAAACATTTTTTTATGTTGACTCTTCAGATAAGCCCGACCGAGTTCTGTTTGAAATCTTTTCAAACATGCAGAACTTTTTTTTTTATTTTTGGTCTCGTTGTGCACGTTTTTGCACATGACTCTTCTGAATACGTGAATGTCTGTACATGCTTTTTCCTAATGTGTATTTTTTTAAATAGCTGGCTGCGTTACAAGGTTAAGAAAAACGGCAATTGCAATGAAAATATACTCTTGGTTTGAAGATATAAAAATTATAAAAATGTCTGTATTCAGAATAACAGAGTTGGAAGGGAACTTGGAGGTCATCTAGTCCAGGGCTTTTCAACCTTTTCACCCATTGTACCACTTTTAGGAGATGGCAACATCCGAGGACCACCTGTCACCTAGCAAGGTGTCAAAAACTTGATGACCCATAAAAAAAGGAAAAAAAGTGATAAAGTACAGGTAGTCCTCGACTTACAACAGTTCGCTTAGTGGCTGTTCAAAGTTACAATGGCACTGGAAAAAGTGCCCCCCAAGCCACAGCCGAGCATGACACCTGCCTGCCCGCCCGGCGGCGCTCTTCCTCCTGTCCGAGGTTTTCACTGTTGTGAGCATTTCTGTTGAGGATTGGCAGTGGTGGTGGGGTGGGGGGTGTTTGGTTTTTATTCCCCCCGTCTGCTGGGTGGTTGCAGCAGATTTTGGTCCCTTCACATGACCCTGGGACACTGTGACCGTCATAAATATGAATCGGTTGCCAAGCCTCTGAATGTAAATCACAAGACCCTGGAGAGGCTGCAACATTCCAGCTGATCGGCGCTACTTCTGGGCTCAGCAGAAGCGCCAGGATCAGCGCCGAGCTCCAGCTGGAGTCTGGCGCTAATCCTGGAGCTTCCACTGAGCCCTGACAGCCCCGAAAAAGTGCCGATCAGCTGGAAAGTGGCACTCATCCTGGCGCTTCCGTTGAGCCCTGAGAGCCCTGACAGCCCTGCAGCTCCAGCCATCTCTCGCTCAGGCTTGTGCGGTGCTGCCACCGGTTCAGCTCATTCCCCTCCCCCGCTACCCCTTTTCTAGGATGGTTGCGTACCACCTGCCAGGTGCCAATGGACCACAGGGCGTACCCGTACCACTGGTTGAAAAGCCCTGTTCTACTCCAACCCCCTGCTCAAGCAGGAGACCTATATTATTTCAACTGCCCATCCACCCAATCAATCAATCAATCAATCAATCAATCAATCAAAATAGAGCTGGAGGGGATCTTGGAGGTCTTCGAGTCCAACCTCCTGCTCAGGCAGGAAACCCTATACTATTTCAATCAATCAACCAACCAACCAACCAACCAATCAACCAACCAACCACCCATCTACTCAATCAATCAATCAATCAATCAATCAATCAATCAATCAATCAAAATAGAGCTGGAAGGGACCTTGGAGGTCTTCTAGTCCAACCCCCTGCTCAGGCAGGAGACCCTATACTATTTCAACCACTCACCCACCCACCCACCCACCCACCCAATCAATCAATCAATCAATCAAAATACAGCAGGAAGGGACCTTGGAGGTCTTCTAGTCCAACCTCCTGCTCAAGCAGGAAACCCTATACTATTTCAATCAATCAATCA
Source organism: Crotalus adamanteus (assembly GCA_039797435.1). Lineage (NCBI taxonomy): Eukaryota > Metazoa > Chordata > Lepidosauria > Squamata > Viperidae > Crotalus > Crotalus adamanteus. The sequence goes on along the minus strand of CM077919.1, from coordinate 282,799,672 downwards.
ACCAATCAACCAACCAACCAACCAACCAACCAACCAATCAATCAAAATACAGCTGGAAGGGACCTTGGAGGTCTTCTAGTCCAACCTCCTGCTCAAGCAGGAAATGCTGTACTATTTCAACCAACCAACCAACCAACCAATCAACCAACCAGAATAGAAGCTGGAAGGAACCTTGGAGGTCATCTAGTCCAACCCCCTGCTCAGGCAGAAAACCCTAGACCATTTCAGACAAATGGTTGTTCAGTCTCTTCTTAAAAACTTCCAGTCTTCCGAAGAGCATTTTTAAAGCTCTTGCTCTCTCTGTTTTTACATTGCTGTCGTATTAAGCAACACGTCCCACTGTTTGCCGTCCTGCCTGATTTATTGTGTTTAGGTGCAAAACTGCCTGGTGGAATTCAGAGTTTGGAACATCCATTCTGGCGCAAGGCACGAGCTGGTGGTCCTTTCAATCTCTGTGTCTTTCAGGTTCCCCCAATGTGTTCTAAAAATCAGCCTCCTCTCCCCCCCCCTCCCAGTTTAGAATCACCCTCCCTAATTTTGTGGAGAGAGCTGGATTTTAAAGTTAGGGCACATGTATTTTTCCCAATTCCTTAAACCCAGGCAGCCACATTTTATTTACATTTGTTTTCATGATTTATGCTCTCTTTTTCGAAGTTATTATTATTTTTTTTTGCAGCAATGTGGCTGCCTGTCGAACTGCCTTTTAATTGGAAGATTCACTGCTGCAAATTGTTCTGCTTTCGATCAAAACTCTGTTCTTTTGCCTTTTTTAAAAAACTCATTTATTTATTACCCACCTTTATTATTTTTACAAATAACTCAAGGTGCTGAATATATAATAATAATAATAATAATAATAATAATAATAATAATAATAATAATAATAATAATAATAATAATAATAATAATAATAATAATAATAATAAAGTTGGAAGGGACCTTGGAGGTCATCTAGTCCAACCAACTGCTCAGGCAGGAAACCCTATACCATTTCGGACAAATGGCTGTCCAGCCTCTTGTTAAAAACTTCCAGGGATGGAGCACCCACAACTTCTGGAGGGAGGTTGTTCCACTGGTTAATTGTTCTAACTGTCATCCATCACACCTTCCTCCTGCTGGTTTCCCCACAACAGCCCTGTGAGGTGGGTTGGGCTAAGAGAGCTAAGAGAGAGAGGGACTGGCCCAAAGTCACCTAGCTGACTTTCAAGGCTAGGGCGGGACTAGAACTCACCGTCTCCCAGTGATTGGTCCAAAGTCACCTAGCTGACTTTCCTGGCTGGGGTGGGACTAGAACTCACCGTCTCCCAGTGATTGGCCCAAAGTCACCCAGCTGACTTTCATGGCTGGGGTGGGACTAGAACTCACCGTCTCCCGGTGATTGGTCCAATGTCACTCAGCTGACTTTCATGGCTGGGGTGGGACTAGAACTCACCGTCTCCCGGTTATTGGCCCAAAGTCACCTAGCTGACTTTCCTGGCTGGGGCAGGACTAGAACTCACCATCTCCCGGTGATTGGTCCAATGTCACTCAGCTGACTTTCATGGCTAGGGTCGGACTAGAACTCATAGTCTCCTGGTGATTGGCCCAAAGTCACCAAGCTGACTTTTATGGCTAGGCCGAGACTAGAACTCACCGTCTCCTGGTTATTAGCCCAAAGTCACCCAGCTGACTTTCATGGCTAAGGCAGGACTAGAACTCACCGTCTCCCCGTGATTGGCCCAAATTCATTAAGTGAAGCGCATGTGGCAGTAGTTGAACGAATCCATTATACTTTAATGGGTGTTTTGTTTTTTGTTTTGCTAGAAACTGGAAGTAAATGCCCAAAATCACAGTCACATGACTGTATGTGATATTGCAACTAGCCGTAAATTGCAGGCTGGCTATGAAAGCACCCGAGATGCCATCACGTGACCCTGGATGGCCATTGGAGCTTTGAAACCGGTTTTAAGAGCCGTGCGTGGTGACACAGTGGTTAGAACGCAGCATTGCAGGCAAACTCTGCCCATTGCCAGGAGTTTGATCCTGACCTGCTTAAGGTTGACTCCACCTTCCATCCTTCCCAGGTCAGTAAAACGAGAACCTAGATTATTGGGGGCAAATAGGGTGTAAACCGCTTAGAGAGGGCTGTAAAGCATTGTGAAGCGGTATATAAGTCTAAGTACTATTGCTGTTGCTATTCCTTCCTTCCCTCTTTCCTTTTCCTTCCTTCCTTCCTTCCTTCCTTCCTTCCTTCCTTCCTTCCTTCCTTCCTTCCTTCCTTCCTTCCTTCCTTCCTTCCTTCCTTTCCTTTCCCTTTCTTCCTTCCTTCCTGCCTGCCTTCCTTCCTTCTCTCCTTTCTTCCCTCCTTCCTTTTCTTTCCTTCCTTCCTTTCCTTTTCTTTCCTTTCCTTTTCCTCCCTCCCTCCTTCCCTCCCTCCCTCCTTCCCTTCCTTCCTTCTTTCTCTCCTTCATTTTCCTTCCTTCCTTTCCCTCCCTCCCTCCCTTTCTTCCCTCCTTCCTTTTCCTTTCTTCCTTTCTTTCCTTTTCCTCCCTCCCTCCCTCCCTTCCTTCCTTCTTTCCCTCCTTCATTTTCCTTCCTTCCTTTTCCTCCCTCCCTCCCTTTCTTCCCTCCTTCCTTTTCCTTCCTTCCTTTCTTTCCTTTTCCTCCTTCCCTCCCTCCCTCCCTCCCTCCCTCCCTTGGTGGCGCAGTGGGTAGAATGCAGCACGGTAGACAAACTCTGCCTACAGCCAGGAGTTTGATCCTAACGAGGCTCAAGGTTGACTCAGCCTTCCATCCTTCTGAGGTCAGCAAAATGAGAACCCAGATTGTAAGGGGATCAAAATGCTGACTCTGCAGACCGCTTAGAGAGGGCTGTAAAGCACTGTGAAGTGATATGTACATCAAAGTGCTGTTGCTAAGTAGCTCAAGGGAGGTCCTTTGTAACTTTGACCGGTTGCTAAGCAATCGGTCATAAGACGAGGACTACCTTTACCTGGACACCCAACTATTTCTCCTTTTTTCCGCTCCATCTGGTCTATCTGACGCAGCTTTCCATAAGTTTACGCAGCGCTTCCACGCCACCCCCAGTTTCTTCTATTTGCATGTCCTGGAGAGGAGGCAAGCATTTGTTGCACGGCCTCTTCACTTTGCACACCTATCAGTTGTTGGAGGGGAAGCTGGTGCACACTCACCCTTTCCACCCCACACTCTCCTTTGCCCAAAGTTGCCTCCCGCCGATCTCCGTGGTTCTGTTTGCACAGCCAGTTCACAAACTACGTTAGAAACGCAATAGCATCATGTTACCCTTGATGATAAACTAGTTAGGTTTAGTTGGTGTTAACCTCGGGGCTTTTGGCCAGCTTAGCAGCTTGTTGCAAGCTCAGCCCATCCAAAGATTTACAAGCCAATCTACTAGATTAACCCAGGAAACGGATTCATTTAGTAACAAGATTAAGCTTGTTGCAATCCCGCGGACCTTATTATCTCCTTGCCAAACAACTGATTTAATAGCTGGGCTGCTGTTAAGGTATGTGCAGCACACACAGAACTTGTGAACTCACCCCGGTGAGATGGGCGGTGTAGACATTTAATAAGTAAGTAAATAAATAAACGTAGATGAAACTCCCCGCCACAAGACAGAGACCAACAGTCTTGGCTTATACGCCTTTTAAAAAAAGATGATTGGCAAGGTTTAGGATGAAAAGAACATCTTTATTATTAACAATCAATGCCATATACAGATATTCCTTGACTTACAATCACAGCTGAACCCCCAATTTCCATCGCTAAGCAAGGCAATTGTTTAAATGAGTTGTGCCCCATTTTTTTGACTTGTTGTTTAAGTGAAGCGTGCAATTGTTAAATAATAATAATAAAGTTGAAAAGGACCTTGGAGGTCATCAACCCCCTGCTCAGGCAGGAAACCCTACACCATTTCGGACAAATGGCTGTCCAGTCTCTTCTTGAAAACTTTCAGTGTTGGGAGCATTCACCGCTTCTGGAGGCAGGTGGTTCCACTGGTTAATTGTTCTAGGTTGCTTCTTAGTTCTAGGCTGCTTCTCTCCTTAGTTTTCATCTGTTGCTTCTTGTCCTGCCTTCAGGCGCTTTGGAGAATAGCTTGACTCCCTCTTCTTTGGGGCAACCCCTGAGATACTGGAAGACTGCTATCATGTCCCCCCTCGTCCTTCTCTTCGTTAATCTAGACATACCTAATTCCAGCAACCGTTCCTTATATGCTTTAGCCTCCAGTCCCCTGATCATCTTTGTTGCTTTTCTCTGCACTCTTTCTAGAGTCTCAACATCTTTTTTACATCGTGGTGACCAAAACTGGATGCAGGATTCCAAGTGTGGCCTTACCAAGGCCTTGGAAAGTGGCATTAGCACCTCACATGATCTTGATTCTATCCCTCTGTCAATGCAGCCCAGCATTGAACCTATCAATTTTGTTTGTTGGAAGCCAGCTGGGAAGATTGCAAATGGTGATCACATGACTGCAGGGCAGTGCAACTGTCCTCAGTACAACGCCAGTTTCCAAACACCCAAATTTTCATTTATTTATTTTATTTTATTATTTTCAGTGTTTATATGCCGCCCAATCCCAAAGGACTCAGGGCGGCGTACAAAGTTAAAACAATGATCCTGGGAATGCTGCAAAAATTCGTAAGGGTGAAAACTGGCCATACGTCACTTTTTCCATTGCTATTGCAGCTTTGAACAGTCACTAAACAAATGTATGTTGTATGTCAAGGATTACCTTAAATAGACTAGAATAGAGCTGGAAGGGACCTTGGAGGTCCTCTAGTCCAGCCCCCTGCTCAAGCAGGAGAACCTATGCCATCTCAGACAAGTGACTGTTCAGTTTCTTCTTAAAAATCTCCAGTGTTGGAGCGCCCACGATTTCTGGTGGCAGGCTGTTCCACTGGTTAATTGTCCTCCCTGTCAGGAAGTTTCTCCTTAATTCCCGGTTGCTTCTCTCTTTGGTCAGTTTCCAACCCTTGTTTCTCGTGCTTCCCTGTAGAAGTTTTTGCTCAGAAGCTATCCATTAGTCTATATCTGCTGCTAGGTAACATAATATATCAGCACTTTTTCCAACCCTGAGCAACTTTCAGATGGGTGGACTTCAACTCCCAGAAATCCCCAGCCAGCATGGCTGACGTGGGAATTCTGGGAATTGAAGTCCAGACATCTGAAAGTTGCCCAGCTTGGAAAAAAAAACACCCTGATCTAAAGCTATGACTTGCATATCCATTGTGTCAGCCTGTCCTTCAAGATGATTGCCCCTCCCCCCCCCGTATCGGAGTCCACTTCAGAAAATTGAAGGGTACAATTTGATTTCCTTGCAAAATGTTTGGTATATTAAGAGGTTGAATGCTGCTCGGTTACCATGGGCTGGCCTTTGTCCTTAGCATTTATCCGCACCCATTTAACTTCCCAGAAATGCTAATTGCAGAGAAGGAATTCTTTGTTTGGCTATCCTATATTTCTTTCTTATCCCTGGAGCATCGCTTCAGCAACACAACCCTCACGTGGGTTTCCTGCCTGAGCAGGGGGTTGGACTAGATGACCTCCAAGGTACCTTCCAACTTTATTATTATTATTATTATTATTATTATTATTATTATTATTATTATTACATTTTCACCCTTTTAAACAAAGACTTAAGGTAAAATCTCAGTTGTGGCTGTGGGTGCATGAATGATTTCCAAAGAACCCCAAATACAACAGGAATCATGAGAAATAACAACAACAACAACAACAATAACAATAACAATAATAGTAGTAGTAGTAGTAGTAGTAGTAGTAGTAGTAAAGTTGGAAGGGACCTTGGAGGTCATCTAGTCCAACCCCCTGCTCAGGGAGTAAACCCTATACCATTTTGGACAATTTTTTTTTTTACAGAGAGATTTTATAAAAATAGCTCTTGCACTCTCTCATCTCTATCTATCTATCTATCTATCTATCTATCTATCTATCTATCTATCTATCTATCTATCATTTCATTAGTAATACAGAGTTTTTGTTAAAATGAGCATCCATAAATTTCTAAATAATTTTCGTGTGGAACTTTCTCCCGTTTTCCTTCCACATATGAATGTAAAGATGAATGTAGCTAATGTGCAAATAATTGCACATTCGCCTGGATACTTCACTTACAACACCTCCCTGGTTTAAACCCAAAGACAGTCTCCATTAAGCCTCTTTTTATAAGCCCACAATTCTTTCAACGACCTCGGGCGGGCAAGGGCAAACCGCAAATAATAACAATAAAAAAGCCACAGAGGTTTCACTTTTCGGCAGCTTCTTTGACGACCCAGCTGTTTGTTGTTTTTCCCCTGCTTCTTATCACTTGCTACCAGTTGCTCGAAGGGAACAGGGGCAGGAAATTGAGATTGCCAAGGTGGCACCCCACGGTCCCACCAGATCTAACCACCGACACACAAAAAATGCCAAGCACGATGGAGTCCCCAGCCCAGGATTCTGGTACCAGGGGTCTTTACCAAAATTCCATTTTGTTTCTCTGGTTTTAAAAATGCTTTTTTTTTTTTTTTTGCAATTTTCTAGCAAGGGGGAAAGAGAAGGGGGTTAGCTCAAAGCGGTGGAAACTTCAAGGGGAGCTGCAGAATGTAACCCTCCAGCTGCGTTAGAGGACGAGTGTGGAACAGCTTACCTGCAGTAGTATCTGGTTAGGAAGTGTTGATGTCTCTGCCAAGTTTATTGCCTAAGGAGGGTGTGCAGGGACAGTGATAGCAAAAGAGCAGTGTTGCACTTTATATACTCTGCAAAAAAAAATCTCTAAGTCTGGAAGTCCTCCTCCTCCTCCTCCTCCTCCTCCTCTTCCTCCTCCTCCTCCCACGCAGTGTGGAAAGTTTGCCTGATGTGGGCTTTTCCTGCAAAAGCTTCTTTCTGCCCCATTTTCTCCCTTTCTGCAGTTATTTTTCTTGCAAAACAACAGCACTAGCATGTCGATATGAAAGCATCTAATACCCACAACTTGCAAAACAACAGCACTAGCATGTCGATATGAAAGCATATAACACCCACAGAGCCCGGCTACTCTGCAATTGCTTGCAAGTCTTTTGTTGAAAGTTCCAGGACTCAAAGTTGATCAACTGGGCTCAGATCAAGCTACAGAAAGAAGACGGTGCTGATTAGCCATGCCCTTGCACAGCAGGTCGAGAGATTAGAAGCAGAGGAGATGGTTCGGGGAAAACCCCAGATGTGCTGTTTATGGCGCTTGTAACGCTCTTTTTCTCCCCGTGGCACTTCAAGAGGGATATAAGCAACAATTTAGACTTATATACCAATTGACAGTGCTTTACTGCCCTCTCTGAGCGATGCACAGAATCAGATGTTGAAGGAAAAGTCTTCATCGTGGTTCAGTCCAAGCCGGGAATAAACAACATGACGACTGCTTTAGAAAGAAGGTGGCAGTTTGTTGGAGAGGAGAGCCACCTTTCTGTCTGGCTCTCCTCTTCAATAAACTGCAAACGTCTTTCCTTTTCCTTCAACACAGCCTATTTGCCCCCCCCAACAATCTGGGTCCTCGTTTTACCAACCTCGGAAGGACGGAAGGCTGAGTCAACCTGGAGCCGGTCAGGATCGGACTTCTGACAGTGGGCAGAATCAGCCTGCAATATGAACTGCTGTGCCACTATGGCTCCTATTTATAGCAATAGCACTTATTAAACCTAACTGTTGAGTCCGTGGCGGGAAAACAGACACGAGAAGCAGCTGGGGTTCTCAGTTTCTTTTATTCAGCGTTCAGCTTACAGGAAGATGGCTTCAGCCTCGCCCAAACGCCTCGCAGCCTCTTATATAGGCAACTCCCGGGTAAATGGGTTACTTTTCCCGTGCCAGCACCCGCGCATGCGCACGGCGCTGGCGACAGCCTGTCTGGTCCCGGGCAGCTTTGCACCTGCCCGGGACTGCCTGCAAACGCCCGAGCCGTTTGCAAAGGCTCGGGACATAACACCAACAATCTGGGTCCTCGTTTTAATGACCTCCGAAGGACGGAAGGCTGAGTCAACCTTGAGCCCGTCAGAATCGAACTCCAGGCTGTGGGCAGAGTTTGCCTGCAATACTGCATTCTAACCTCTGCGCTACCAGGGCTCAAGGAAGGAAGGAAGGAAGGAAGGAAGGAAGGAAGGAATAGCAATAGCACTTAGACTTATATACTATTGCCCCCAAGAATCTGGGTCCTCATTTCACCAACCTTGGAAGGAGGAAAGGCTGAGTCAACCTCGAGCCAGTCAGAATCGAACTCATGGCAGAAGGCAGAGTTTTGCTTGCAATATGGCACTCTAACCACTGCGCATCAGGGCTCCTTGAGCTGAATGAGGACAAGGATCTCTCTTTGGTTATCTCTCCAACTTCAACACATTGAGAAGGCTTCAGTTAAGAAAGAGGAACTGGTTGAAGGTAGAAGTGATCTGGGCTCTTCCTTAAACACGATTCCCTTTAAGCATTCCACCATATTATGAATAATGAATAGAATAGAGCTGGAAGGGACCTTGGAGGTCTTCTAGTCCAGCCCCCTGCTCAAGCAGGAGAACCTATACCATCTCAGACAGGTGACTGTCCAGTCTCTTCTTGAAAACCTCCAGCACCCACAATTTCTGCTAGCAGGCTGTTCCACTGGTTAATTGTCATCCCTGTTAGGAAGTTTCTCCTTAATTCCAGATTGCTTCTTTCTTTGGTTAGTTTCCAATCATTGTTTCTCACCCTTCACCTCTGGTGCTTTGGAGAATAACGTGACGCCCTCCTCTTCTTTGTGGCAGCCCCTCAAATACTGGAACACTGCTATCATGTCCCCCCTGTTTCTTCTTTTCTTTAGACTGGCCAAACCCAAGTCCCGCAGCCGTTCTTCGTATGTTTTAGTCTCCGGGCCTTTGATGATTACCTGTATGCAATTGACTTGGGAAAAACTTGAATGAGGTTCTTCACCTCAGCTTTGGATCAGCTACGTAGACGACGCCTTCATAATCTGGCCACATGGGAAAGAAAAACTGGACAACTTCCTCACACACCTCAACAGCCTACCCCCCAAAATACAGTTCACCATGGAAACAGAAGCTAACAACCAACTCCCCTTCCTGGATGTCTTAGTCTACAAGAAATCCAATGGCTCCCTAGGACACACCATCTACCAGAAGAAAACACACACAAACCGCTATCTGCACGCACTCTCACACCACCACCCAGCACAGATCAACTCCATAGACATTTACCTATGAAACAATTGGATAAGAGAGACAGGAGCCCTCAGTGGCTCAACAGTCAGAGGAAGAAACTTGGAAGGGTCAACCCAAATGGGTTCGACGGGTTAAAAGTGACAGCAGGAGATTTCTCCCTTCAGACCTGCAAGATTTGGTTAATGCAGTGGTTCTCAACCTTTTTAATGCCGCGACCCCCAACCGGTCGTAAGTCGAGAACTACTCAACCGGTTGTAAGTCGAGGACTACTCAACTGGTGCAGCACCGTTTGCAGAATGGGACTTTTGGCGGGCTCAGCAGGGCAGAGACAGCTTGGACAATTCCTATTGGCTTTTGAAAGCCAATAGAATTAGAGTCTATTCAAGAGAGTCTATTCTATTGGCTTTCAAAAGCCAATAGAATAAAAGGGATTAGCACAGCTAGGGAAATGGGGGAAAAAATGGCGGACTGCGTTGTTTGGCGACCCCCGTGAAATGGTCGTTCGACCCCAAATGGGGTCCCGACCCACAGGTTGAGAACCACTGGGTAAATGTAACCTTACAACAAAATAGAATTAGATCACCTGGTCATATTTACCTGGGAGGGCTGGCCGAAGGAATCCATCCAAGCTTAAAAGGACGGCAAAAACAAATGACAATTTGGAAGAGCCGAACTCAGAGATAGAAAGAGAGGAGGAACGTTTTTAGTTCACGTTAATGTGAATAATTTGGGATGGGGGCTAGTTTGCTTATGCGGGTTTTGATGGATGAAATTATTTAAAGATGAATAATTTGGGGTAGGGGGCTAGGTTGCTGATGCAGGTTTTGATAGATGAAATTATTTAAAGGTGAATAATTTGGGGACCCCTTTATGGATTACTGCCTTGTCGTGGCGAAGGGGCTTGCGTAACTCAATGAAGCTATAAGCTATGCCGTGCAGGGCCACCCAAGACAGACAGGTTATAGCAGAGAGTTCTGACAAAATGTGATCCACTGGAGAAGGAAATGGCAAACCACTCCAGTATCTTTGCCATGAAAACCCCATGGACAGTACTAAAAGGAAAAAAGATATGACGCTGGAAGATGAGCCCCTCAGGTCGGAAGGTGTCCAATATGCTACTGGGGAAGAGCAGAGGGCTAGTACTAGTAGCGCTGGAAAGAATGAAGCGACTGGGCCAAAGCCGAAAGGACGCTCAGCTGTGGATATATCTGGTGGTGAAAGGAAAGTCCGATGCTGTAAAGATTTTTTCTCCATAGGAACCTGGAATGTAAGATCCATGAATCAAGGCAAGCTAGACGTAGTCAAAAAAGAGATGACAAGACTGAACATCGACATCTTAGGAATCAGCGAACTAAAATGGACAGGAATGGGTGAATTTAACTCAGATGACCATCAGGTATACTACTGTGGGCAAGAATCCCTCAGAAGAAATGGAGTAGCCTTCATAGTCAATAAAAGAATAGGAAAAGCAATACTGGGATACAATCCTCAAAATGACAGAATGATCTCTATTCGAATCCAAGGCAAACCATTCAATATCACAGTAGTCCAAATCTATGCCCCAACCACTGGTGCTGAAGAGGATGAAATTGACCGGTTCTATGAAGCCCTACAGCACCTTATAGAATTAACACCAAAAAATGATGTCCTTATCATCATGGGGGATTGGAATGCTAAGGTAGGAAGCCAAAAGATAACCGGAATAACAGGCAGGTTTGGCCTTGGAGTACAAAATGAAGCAGGGCACAGGCTAATAGAATTTTGTCAAGAGAATACGATGGTCATAACAAACACTCTTTTCCAACAACCCAAGAGACGGCTCTACACATGGACATCACCAGACGGTCAACATAGAAATCAGATTGACTATGTGCTCTGCAGCCAAAGATGGAGAAGCTCTATACAGTCAGTAAAAACAAGACCAGGAGCTGACTGTGGCTCAGATCATGAGCTTCTCGTTGCAAAATTTAGGCTTAAATTGAAAAAAGTAGGGAAAAGCCCTAGGCCACTCAGGTATGAACTAAATCATATTCCTGATGAATATACAGTAGAGGTGACAAATAGATTTAAGGAACTGGATCTGATAGACAGAGTGCCTGAAGAACTATGGATGGAAGTTCGCAACATTGTACAAGAGGTAGCAACTAAAACCATCCCAAAGAAAAAGAAATGCAAGAAAGCAAAATGGCTGTCTGAGGAAGCTTTGCAAATAGCTGAGGAAAGAAGGGAAGCGAAAGGCAAAGGAGAAAGAGAAAGATACACCCAATTGAATGCAGAATTCCAGAGAGTAGCTAGAAGAGATAAGAATGCCTTCTTAAATGAACAGTGCAAAGAAATAGAAGAAAACAACAGAATAGGGAGGACCAGAGATCTCTTCAAGAAAATTGGAGATATGAAGGGAACGTTTCATGCAAAGATGGGCATGATAAAGGACCAAAATGGCAGAGACCTAACAGAGGCAGAAGAGATTAAGAAGAGATGGCAAAACTACACAGAAGAACTATACAAGAATGAGCTTAACATCCCAGATAACCACAATGAGATGGTCATTGACCTCGAACCAGACATCCTAGAATGTGAAGTGAAATGGGCCTTAGAAAATCTGAGCAACAACAAAGCTAGTGGAGGTGACAGTATTCCAGCTGAGCTATTCAAAATCTTAAAAGAAGATGCAGTAAAAGTGCTACACTCAATTTGCCAGCAAATTTGGAAAACTCAACAGTGGCCACAGGATTGGAAAAGGTCAGTTTACATTCCAATTCCAAAGAAAGGCAATGCCAAAGAATGTTCAAACTATCGCACCATTGCACTCATTTCACATGCTAGTAAAGTTATGCTTAAAATCCTACAAGCTAGACTCCAGCAGTATGTGGATCGAGAACTACCAGAAGTACAGGCAGGATTTCAAAGAGGCAGAGGAACTAGAGATCAAATTGCCAACATACGCTGGATCATGGAGAAAGCTAGGGAGTTCCAGAAAAACATCTACTTCTGCTTCATTGACTATGCAAAAGCCTTTGATTGTGTGGATCACAACACATTGTGGCAAGTCCTTAAAGAGATGGGAGTACCAGACCATCTCATTTGTCTCTTGAGAAACCTATATGTGGGTCAAGAAGCAACAGTGAGAACCGAACACGGAACCACTGATTGGTTCAAAATTGGAAAAGGAGTCCGGCAAGGCTGTATACTGTCGCCCTGCCTATTTAACTTATATGCAGAGCACATCATGAGAAAGGCAGGGCTAGATGAATCAAAAGTTGGAATTAAGATTGCCGGGAAAAATATCAACAACCTAAGATATGCAGATGATACCACTCTGATGGCAGAAAGTGAAGAGGAACTAAAGAGCCTCTTGATGCGGGTGAAGGAGGAGAGTGCAAAAGTTGGCTTGAAACTCAACATTAAGAAAACCAAAATCATGGCATCCGGCCCTCTCAATTCCTGGCAAATAGATGGGGAAGAAATGGAGGTAGTGACAGATTTTATTTTTCTGGGCTCCAAGATCACCTCAGATGGGGACTGCAGCCAAGAAATTAAAAGACGCTTGCTCCTGGGGAGGAAAGCTATGGCAAATCTAGGCAGCATTCTAAAAAGCAGAGACATCACCCTGCCAACAAAAGTGCGTATAGTCCAGGCCATGGTTTTCCCAGTTGCAATGTATGGCTGTGAAAGTTGGACCATAAGAAAGGCTGAGCGCAAAAGAATTGAGGCCTTTGAACTATGGTGCTGGAGAAGACTCCTGCGAGTCCCTTGGATTGCAAGGCGTTCAAACCGGTCAGTCCTAGAAGAGATCATCCCCGACTGCTCTTTAGAAGGCCAGATCCTGAAGTTGAAACTCAAGTACTTTGGCCACCTAATGAGAAGGAAGGATTCACTGGAGAAGAGCCTAATGCTGGGAAAGATTGAGGGCAATAGAAGAAAGGGACGACAGAGAATGAGATGGCTGGATGGAGTCACTGAAGCAGTAGGTGTGAATTTAAATGGACTCCAGAAGATGGTAGAGGACAGGAAGACCTGGAGGAACGTTGTCCATGGGGTCGCGATGGGTCGGACACGACTTCGCAATTAACAACAACAACAAAAGTCGTATTAAGCCTGATTGGGCTGGCTCTGTTCTCATGCTGTTTTTATTTTTGACCTTCAGCAAAATGTGCAGAGTCGGATACTATGGAGCGGTGGAAGCAGCGCAAAAGGTAAGTCAACAAAAACTTTCACTCGTCGTTAAAAAGAAAAAAAGGGGGAAAAAAAGAGAAGAACTTGGAGCAGATGGCCCACAATTCTGCAGTCTATGGTGATGTTCTTGAAGATTTGATTAGGTGAGCTGAGGAAGAAGACACTTAGTGTTCCTCTGGGAAATTTAGCTGGATATAAATGACACAGTCTTTAATCTTTCGAAATTCTCAAATCGACATTTTAAAAAGAATTAAAAAAGAAATGGTTGTCACACCGGAGTAGAATTGCTATGCTTAGCAGCAGGTGGCAGACTTAGCCATATTGGGCTACCCTCCAAAAGATAAGCTGTTGGGTGCAAAAACAGGATGCCACACCCCGGGGTGCGAAAAAGCACTGTCGCCACACTGCAAGACACAAAAAACGGACGCTTCCATTCCATTCCATATTTTCTATTCCATTCGATTCCATTTGATTCCATTCCATTATCTAATTCTATTCTATTCTATTCTATTCTATTCTATTCTATTCTATTCTATTCTATTCTATTCTATTCTATTCTATTCTATTCTATTCTATTCTATTCCATTCTACTCTATTCTACTCTATTCTATTCTACTATATTCTATTATCTAATTCTATTATCTAATTCTATTCTATTCTATTCTATTCCATTCTACTCTACTCTACTCTACTCTACTCTACTCTACTCTACTCTATTCTATTCTATTCTATTCCATTCTACTCTATTCTACTCTATTCTATTCTACTCTATTCTATTATCTAATTCTATTATCTAATTCTATTCTATTCTATTCTATTCTATTCTATTCTATTCTATTCTATTCTATTCTATTCTATTCTATTCTATTCTATTCCATTCCATTCCACTCCATCCATCCTATCCTATCCTATCCTATCCTATCCTATCCTATCCTATCCTATCCTATCCTATCCTATCCTATCCTATCCTATTCTATTCTATTCTATTCTATTCTATTCTATTCTATTCTATTCCACTCCATTCCACAACAATGTTACATAGCAATGGAAATTTTGGGCTGAATTATAGTTACCAGTCAAGGACTGTCTCTTCCAGACTCTCTTGAAGGCCCAACGGATGGAATCCATGTGAACTCACCGAAAAGAGAGACCCTGAATTATCCTGTCCGTTGCTACTGCCCACCTTCCTCTCTCTCTCTCTCTGTCTCTCTGTCTCTCTGTCTCCCTCCCTCCCTCTCTCTCTCTTTCTCTCTCTCTCTCTCTCTCTCTAGCATCCCTTGAGGGTCCCACTGATCCCTTTGGTGATTCTCCCCCTCTTATACAGCAACCTGTGAAAAGCATTTCCCCCCCCCCTTCCAGTATCCCTGGGAGAAACGTCCAGGGCCTATTTCACAATTATGTCAAGTCGATTGTGGACAGTGCGTTATGTAACAGAACGTGATGTTACTCTGCCACATTTCGGACTCGTAATAGAAGCCCGTAAATTCCTTTGCGGCCCCACCAGGAACGAGCTGTGTTTCCCGTCCCGTAAAACAGCTGACCGACAGTTTAAAGGGAGCAGGCCTTTAAAGAGGGGAGAAGCCAGCCAGAAAGGAATGGGAAAGAGCAATTTATTAGAATTAATCTCCGGCGTACGACTGCCATCGCAGCCAAAATTTCCACTGCCGAGCAGGGCAGCTGTTTAATGGGTTTTGCCCCATTTTACCCCCATTTTGTTTTCCCTGCGGTTTGTCAAGTGAATCACTTGACAATAACTCAGGGGCTGCCCCAAAGGAGAGGGAGCTAAGCCATTCTCCAAAGCGCCTGAAGGCAGAAAAAGAAGCAACGGAGGGAAACTCATCAAGGAGAGAAGCAACCTAGAACTAAGGAGAACTTTCCTGACAGTCAGAACAATTAACCAGTGGAACAACCTGCCTCCAGAAGCGGTGAATGCTCCAACACTGGAAGTTTTTAAGAAGAGACTGGACAACTATTTGTCTGAAATGGTATAGGGTTTCCTGCGTGAGCAGGGAGTTGGACTAGATGACCTCCAAGGTCCCTTCCAACTTTATCATCATCGTCATCATCATTATTATTATTATAAGAGGCAGTCAAGCCATTCTCCAAAGCGCCTGAGGGCAGGACAAGAAGCAACGGAGGGAAACCAATTAAGGAGAGAAGCAACCTGGAACTAAGGAGAAACTTCCTGACAGTTAGAACAATTAACCAGTGGAACAATCTGCCTCCAGAAGCGGTGAATGCTCCAACACTGGAAGTTTTTAAGAAGAGACTGGACAGCCATTTGTCTGAAATGGTATAGGATTGGACTAGATGATCTCCAGGGGGTTGGACTAGATGATCTCCGAGGTCCCTACCAACACAGTCAGCCAGATGTTCAGACTGAGATTCTTCATAGACAAGTTTGAAAAGCTTGAAGCTGTGTGGACTTCAAATCCCAGAATTCTCCAGCCAGTCATGCTAGCTGGGGAATTCTGGGAGTTGAAGTCCTCACAGCTTCAAGCTGGTAAGGTTGAGAAATACTAGACTAGTCTGAGGTTTTCTGTTCTGCCCTGACCAAGATGAGCAGTTGTTGGCCCTAAAACTGGGCTTATGTGTTCTTTGAGTCAAGCTTAGCTTCTGATAGGCTACGTTGACCAGACCAAGTTGGTTTCTGCCAGAGTTCTACTCGATAACATCCCTATGTCACTGATGGCATGAGTTGATTGATTATGAACTATCAAATCCGTGTCGATCTTAGTGATCTTGTAGTTAGATTTTCCTAGGGTGACTACTTCAGTCCTGTGTCAAAATGTCCCTGTAGATCAGAGGGCCTTCAAACTTGGCAACTTTAAGACTTGTGGACTTCAACTCCCAGAATTCCTCAGCCAGCCCTAGTCTAGTATTTCTCAACCTTACCAGCTTGAAGCTGTGAGGACTTCAACTCCCAGAATTCCCCAGCTAGCATGACCGGCTGGAGAATTCTGGGAGTTGAGGTCCACAAGTCTTAAAGTTGCCAAGTTTGAAGACCCCTGCTGTAGATATTGATAGCCAGATCAGGCTGGTGGCACTTGACCTACTAAGTTTTTGTCAACCTTGCACAGCCCAGCAAGGCCGTGAGTTTAAGCAGAACTTTTGAACCCTGTTCAAAAGGTAAAAATAAAAAAAAAAGTTTATGGAACTCGATAAGGCTAAGCAAATAATAACTTTAGCAAATTTAAGTGTGTTGTGAGACAACACAACTCTTATCTACAAATAATATCCACGTCTCGTAAATATGAAGCTGGGTCCTTTCGCAACCCGCTAAGAGCTGTTTGATGGATTTTTCTTGGCAAAATTTTCCTTGCCAAGAAAGGGCATTTTCTTTCTCAAATATGTTCGTTTCTTGTATAAATACAGATCCACGATCCGTTTGTGTTCAAGTGTGAATTTCTATCCTCCTGGGCACGGGTATTCATGAGAAAAAACAACCTCAAAATGGCGGTTGCACGATCAAAGGCCTGCCCCTTTGAACGGGCAACTGTGATCTTGACTTTTTTGAGTGGCCCCCTCCAGGATGTTTGAACGTGGTTGCAAAGGGTAGCAAGCCATTCTACTGATCAATTGTTCTTACGGACAGGCAATTTCTGCCTTTGATAAGTTTCCATCTAATACTACTTGTTTGTCCCTCAGATGCATTGAGGAACAGGTTGACCCCAATGGTGGGATTCAAATCGTTTCTCTGCGTGGATGCCACTTCCGGAAGTCCGTTCTAGGCCTGGGCCACAAAAAATTAGCTACCGGTTCTGCCAAAGTGGTGCGAACCGGCTGAATTCCACCACTGGTTGACCCCCCTCTTCTTTGTGGCAACCCCTGAGATATTGGAACACTGCTATTATGTCCCTCCTCGTCCTTCTCTTCATTAAACTAGACCGGGGTAGGCAACCTTGGCTCTTTTATGACTCATGGACTTCAACTCCCAGAATTCCTGAGCCAGCCATGCTGAGGGGAAAGGGAGAGGTTTCCAAGCTGAGCCATGCTGGCTCAGGAATTCTGGGAATTGAAGTCCATGAGTCATAAAGCCACCTAGGCCTAGGCCAGAGGTAGGCAACCTTGGCTCTTTTATGACTCGTGGACTTCAACTCCCAGAATTCCTGAGCCAGCCATGCTGAGGGGAAAGGGAGAGGTTTCCAAGCTGAGCCATGTTGGCTCAGGAATTCTGGGAGTTGAAGTCCACGAGTCATAAAAGAGCCAAGGTTGCCTACCCCTGAATTAGACCTACCCAATTCCAGCAACCGTTCTTTGTATGTTTTAGCCTCCAGTCCCCTAGTCATCTTTGTTGCACTTCTCTGCACTCTTTCTAGATGTCTCAACATCTTTTTTTGTAATGTGGTACCCAAAACTGGACGCGGTGTTCCAGATGTGCTCTTATTAAAGCAGTATAAAGCGGTACTAACACTACACATGTGTAAAGTTCTGCCTCAACTAAACCACGCAAGAAAGCAGAACTTCTCCAGTGAGTCCTTCCTTCTCATTAGGTGGCCAAAGGACTTGAGTTTCAGCTTCAGGATCTGCCCTTCTAAAGAGCAGTCGGGGTTGATTTCTTCCAGGACTGACTGGTTGGATCGCCTTGCAGTCCAGGAGACTCGCAGGAGTCTTCTCCAGCACCAGAGTTCAAAAGCCTCCATTCTTTGGCGCTCAGCCTTTCTTATGGTCCAACTTTCACAGCCATACATTGCGACTGGGAAAACCATGGCCTGCACTATACGCACTTTTGTTGGCAGGGTGATGTCTCTGCTTTTTAGTATGCAGTCTAGATTTGCAACAGCTTTCCTCCACAGGAGAAAGCGTCTTTTAATTTCTTGGCTGCAGTCCCCATCTGTGGTGATCTTGGAGCCCAGGAAGATAAAATCGGTCACTACCTCCATTTCTTCCCCATCCATTTGCCAGGAATTGAGAGGGCCGGATGCCATGATCTTGGTTTTCTCAATGTTGAGTTTCAAGCCAACTTTTGCACTCTCTTTCTTCACCCGCATCAAGAGGCTCTTTAGTTCATCTTCACTGGAGAACAGCCTAATGCCAGGAAAGATGGAGGGCAAAAGAAGAAGGGGACAACAGAGAATGAGGTGGCTGGATGGAGTCACTAAAGCAGTAGGTGTGAGTTTCAAGAGACTCCAGAAGATGGTAGAGAACAGGAAGGCCTGGAGGAACATTGTCCATGGGGTTATACCATTATATGGCACGTGAACTTGATTCTATTCCTCTTTTAATGCAGTCTAGCACTGTGTTGGCTTTTTTGGCAGCTGCAGCACACGTCTGACTCATATTTAAGGGATTGTCCACTAGGACTCCGAGATCCCTCTTACATGTCAATGGAGATTCTCAGTCATCCAGGTCATGGTTATCCCAAATGTGCTTTTTCACAAGAAGAAATAGGGATGACATGATAGCAATGTTCCAGTATCTGAGGGGCTGCCACAGGGCAGAGGGGGTCAAGTTGTTCACCAGAGCACCAGAAGGAAGGATGAGAAACAATGG
The DNA here is from genome assembly GCA_039797435.1 of Crotalus adamanteus. Classification (NCBI taxonomy): domain Eukaryota; kingdom Metazoa; phylum Chordata; class Lepidosauria; order Squamata; family Viperidae; genus Crotalus; species Crotalus adamanteus. The sequence continues at coordinate 282,780,833 of CM077919.1, read as the reverse complement.
TTGGAAACTGATCAAAGAGAGAAGCAACCTGGAATTAAGGAGAAACTTCCTGACAGGGAGGACTATCAACCAGTGGAACAGCTTGCCACCAGAAGTCGTGGGCGCTCCATCACTGGAAGTTTTTAAGAAGAGGCTAGACCAGTGGTTCTCAACCTGTGGGTCGGGACCCCATTTGGGGTCGAACGACCATTTCACGGGGGTCGGCAAACAACACAGTCGCCATTTCCCCCCCCCCCTTTTCCTTAGCTGTGCTACTCCCTTTTATTCTATTGGCTTTTGAAAGCCAATAGAATAGACTCTCTTGAATAGAATCTAATTCTATTGGCTTTCAAAAGCCAATAGGAAATGTCCAGGCTGTCTCTGCCCTGCTGAGCCCGCCAAAAGTCCCATTCTGCAAACGGTGCTGCACCAGTTGAGCAGTCCTCGACTTACGACTGGTTGAGTAGTCCTCGACTTACAACCAGTTGGGGATCGCGGCATTAAAAAGGTTGAGAACCACCGGGCTAGACAGTCACTTGTCTGAGATGGTATAGGTTCTCCTGGTTGAGCAGGGGGGCTGGACTAGAAGACCTCCAAGGTCCCTTCCAGCTCTATTCTATTCTATTCAACTGGACTTTCTTTGTTTTTCTTTGAAGATGTTTCGCTTTTCATTCAAGAAGCTGAATGAAATCCTTCCATTTCCCCACCATCCAGTCAGAGCAGAAGAAGCTTCTTGGATGGGAAGCGAAATGACTTCAAAGAAAAAGAAAAAGAAAAAATGTCTTCAAAGAAAGTCCAGTTGCCTCGTGAAAAAGCACCTTTGAGATCCCTCTGACAATTATTGCTGATGAGGCCAGGTCCCATCTGATATGTTAGTTATTAGAATAGAATTGAGCTGGAAGGGACCTTGGAGGTCTTCTAGTCCAGCCCCCTGCTTGAGCAGGAGAACCTATACCGTCTCAGTCAGATAATTGTCCAGTCTCTTCTTAAAAACTTCCAGGGATGGAGCACTCACGATTTCTGGTGGCAAGCTGTTCCACTGGTTAATTGTCCTCCCTGTCAGGAAGTTTCTCCTTAATTCCAGGTTGCTTCTCTCCTTGATCAGCTTCCAACCATTGTTTCTCGTCCTTCCCTCTGATGCTTTGGAGAATAATGTTACCCCCTCTTCTTGGTGGAAGGCCCTCAGATACTGGAACTCTGCTATCATGTCTCCCCTACTTCTTCTTTTCTTTAGACTAGCCAAACCCAAGTCCTGCAGCTGTTCTTCGTATGTTTTAGTCTCCAGGCCTTAGTTGCTGTTCTCTGAACATTTCCTAATGAAGCCTGAACATAGAAGCAAGGATCGCTGAACGATGGTTGAAAATTAGGGTTTATATCAGTGTTTCTCAACCTTGACAATTTTAAGGCATGTGGACTTCAACTCCCAGAATTCCACAGCCAGCATTGCTGGCTGTGGAATTCTGGGAGTTGAAGTCCACATGCCTTAAAATTGTCAAGGTTGAGAAACACTGGTTTATATGATTATGTACAAAATCTTGGAATGCGCAGAAATGAATAAACTTACATTAGAATTAAAAGACAAGGAGGCGACAGAATTTTATGAAATTTGGAACAAATGTTATAATTGGCTAGAACAGAGAAAGGAAAAGACATAATTATTGATGTACATAAAATGTAAATAAGATGTAAAGAAGGCTTAAAATGTATAGTACTGTTCTGTTAAAAGAAAAGATTTATGTTTATGTATTTTAAGTTTGTTTGGGTGTATGGTGTATGGTGAAAAATAATAAAAAAAATTAAAAAAAAAGAAAGTTAAGGTTTCATTCGGAGACATTACTATTAGGAATACTAGAGAAAAATGTAAATAAAGAGGGCACATATTTAATTATCCATGTGGTCACAGCAGTAAGGATACTATTTGCTCAAAGTGGAAAGCAATGGAAGTGCCGAGTGGGGAAGCACTAATAAAGAAAATTATGTATTGTGCAGAACTAGGCAGGATAACTAAAAGATTAAAAAATCAGGAAGAAACAGAATTTTATCGAATATGGAATAAATTTTATAGATGGAGGGAAAAAAAATGGAGGTCACAGTAAAGAGATAAACTGAGATAGAGACTAGAAATGTATAGTTGTATATAGGTATATTATATGTAATTAATGTACAATATGGACTGAGATGTCAGTCAAAGACAATTTACCATGTTCAATGTTTTTAATCCTTTTTTTTCTTTGTATTTAATAATTTTTTTTTAAAAAAAAAAGAAAATTAGGGTTTCATTTACTTCCTTTTTAAAACATTGTGTCTGGCTCCCTCTAGTGACAAATGATAAAAGGGAAATTGAGTAAGGTCAGAAGCCTTTTCAAAACCTCCTTTGATAAATGTGTATTTTGCTGCAATATTACCTAGTGGAAGAATGCTGAAGAAAAAATCAAACATAAAAGAGAGAATTCCTAGTAATGTCGGAACATGGAATCGTCTCAACTCTGGTGAAATTAGCTCTCCTTGAATGAACAGAATAACAGAGCTGGAAGGGACCTTGGTGGTCATCTAGTCCAACCCCCTGCTCAAGCAGGAGACCCTATACCATTTCAGACAAATGATTGTCCAATCTCTTCTTAAAAACTTCCAGTGTTCACAACATCTGGAGGCAGGTTGTTCCACTGATTAATTGTTTTAACAGTCAGGAAATTCCTCCTTAATTCCAGGTTGCTTCTCTCCTTGGTGAGTTTCCATCCGTAGCTTCTTGTCCTGCCTTCAGGTGCTTTGGAGAATACCTTGACTCCCTCGTCTTTGGGGCAGCCTCTGAGATATTGGAACGCTGCTATCGTGTCCCCCCTGGTCCTTCTCTTTATTAAACTAGATTAATTTTCTAAGGAAGCACAGTATTTTGAACCAAAAACTAAATTCCTGAATTTATCCATAGACACATAGAAGTCAGATTTAACTGCCAATCAAATTTCTGGAGCCAATTCGATTTGGAACGATGGAGTTAAGTGGGGATACCAAAATTCAGATCTAGATGAATTGACTCCATTTAGACTTCTGAATCAAATGATAGAGTGAGGCCAGTTGACCTCAGAACATCCATTTGATTTAGTTAATGGGGGGGGGGAGAAGGCATTTTGTACGTACACAGAGGGCTCTTGGTTTTTCCTCAAGTTATTACTGTGAATGGTGGTGTTTAACATTGACTATATTTCATAAAATTGTTCGCTACGTATTTAAGAATATTCCCTTTGATTCCTGTGGAAGAAAAATCACAGTTCAGTGATGATTTGGAGAAGGGCCCAGGGGACACATTGTAATTAATTTAAAGATTAATTAATTAAATGAACGAATTAATGACATTTAAATGTATTTTCTTTGTCCCAGTTCTACCTCCTCTACCTCTTCTGGGGATACAGCTTCAGCCTATGACTCAACAAGACCCCCCCCCCCCCGCTCCTAATGCTGATATACACAAATGGACAAACTTTGGTTGGGAAATTATCCTGGTTCTCCCCCTGAGGTACTAAACATCACATCCCTGGGAAATTCTAACTCTTCAACCATTGCTTAAAAAACTACATTTAGAATAGAATAGAACAGAACAGAACAGAACAGAATAGAATAGAATAGAATAGAATAGAATAGAATAGAATATGGAATGGAATGAAAATAGAAATAGAATAGGGAATGGAATGGAATGGAATGGAATAGAATAGAATAGAATAGAATAGAATAGAATAGAATAGAATAGAATAGAATAGAATAGAATAGAATAGAATATGGAATGGAATGGAAATAGAAATAGAATAGGGAATGAAATAGAATAGAATAGAATAGAATAGAATAGAATAGAATAGAATATGGAATGGAATGGAAATAGAAATAGAATAGGGAATGAAATAGAATAGAATAGAATAGAATAGAATAGAATAGAATAGAATAGAATAGAATAGAATAGAATAGAATATGGAGTGGAATGGAATGGAATGGAATGGAATAGAATAGAATAGAATATTAGAATATTGGAATATTGGAATATTGGAATATAGAATAGAATAGAATAGAATAGAATAGAATAGAAGCTGGAAGGGGCCTTGGAGATCTTCTAGTCCAGCCCTCTGTTCAAGTAGGAGAACCTATACCATTTCAGACAAGTGACTGTCCAGTCCCTTCTTAAAAACCTCCAGTGATGGAGCGCCCAGGATTTTTGGAGACAGACTGTTCCACTGGTTAATTGTCCTCACTGTCAGGAAGTTTCTCCTTAATTCCAGGTTGCTTCTCTCTTTGATTAGATTGCATCCATTGCCCCTTCCTTCCTTCCTTCCTTCCTTCCTTCCTTCCTTCCTTCCTTCCTTCCTTCCTTCCTTCCTTCCTTCCTTCCTTCCTTCCCTCCCTCCCTCCCTCCCTCCCTCCCTCCCTCCCTCCCTCCCTCCCTCTCTCTCTCTCTCTCTCTCTCTTTCTTTCTTTCTTTCTTTCTTTCTTTCTTTCTTTCTTTCTTTCTTTCTTTCTTTCTATAATAATAAAGTTGGAAGGGACCTTGGAAGTCATCTAGTCCAACCCCCTGTTCAGGCAGTACATCCTATACCATTTCAGACAAGTGACTGTCCAGTCTCTTCTTAAAAACTTCCATTGATGATTTGATGATTTCTGGAGGTAAGTGTTCCACTGGTTAATTGTCCTCACTGTCAGGAAGTTTCTCCCTAATTCCAGGTTGCTTCTCTCTTTGGTCAGTTTCCAATCATTGTTTCTCATCCTTCCCTCTGGTGCTATGGAGAATAACGTGACCCCCTCTTCTTGGTGGCAGCCCCTCAAATACTGGAACTCTGCTATCATGTCTCCCCTATTTCTTCTTTTCTTTAGACTAGCCAAACCCAGGTCCTGCAGCCGTTCTTCGTATGTTTTGGTCTCCAGGCCTTGGATCATCTTAGTTGTTCTCTGATTTTTTTCCAAACTCTCAACATTTTTTTTTTTTTGTGATGCGGTGACCAAAACTGGCTGCAGTATTCCCAGTGTGGCCTCACTAGGGTTTTATAAAGCGGTACTAATATTTCCCGTGATCTTGATTCTATGCCTCTGTTTATACAACCCAGGATTGTGTTAGCTTTTTTGGCTGCTGCTGCACACGGCTGGCTCATGGTTAAGTGATCGTCCACTAGGACTCCGAAGTCCCTCTCACAGTTGCTGTCTTGAGCCAGGTCTCACCCAATCTGTACTTTTTCCTGCCTAAATATAAAACTTTGCTTTTCTCCACATTAAAACTCACAACTGCTCTTTGAGGTCTCGGAAATACCTACTAACTGTCAGGAAGTTTCTCCTTAGTTCCAGGTTGCTTCTCTCCTTGATCGGTTTCCATTCATTGTTTCTTGTCCTGTCTTCAGGCGCTTTGGAGAATAGCTTGACTCCCTCTTCTTTGGGGCAGCCCTTGAGATACTGTAACACTGCTGTCATGTCCCCCCCTCGTCCTTCTCTTCATTAGAACAATTAATCAGTGGAACAACCTGCCTCCAGAACTTGTGAATGCTCCAACACTGGAGGTTTTTAAGAAGAGACTGGACAGCCATTTGTCTGAAATGGTGTAGGGCTTCCTGCCTGAGCGGGGGGTTGGACTAGATGACCTCCAAGGTCCCTTCCAACTCAGTTCTTCTATTCCAATTATTCTATTCTGTTATTCTGCCTTGAGCACAAAGTCCGGAAGCTGTTCCCAAGTGGAAACAAAACTGAATGTGTTCTTTTCTTCTCTAAAAGTAAAATGTTTCTTCTTTTATATTTGTGGAAATCCAAAAGCCGGGGAGGCGTTTCACACCCCTTTTGAAATAAGGACCCTCTCGCTTCTCTTGCAAGAATACCTGCAATGCAACAGCCTCTCTTTCTCTCAACCTGAAGCCTGCTATTACCAAGCCAAGATGCTGTTTTCAAGACCAAATGGACAGGTCTGAGCAATTTTGCAGGGGGGATTTATTGCTCAAGTGGATTAACAGCCAGGAAACAGAACACCAGGCTTTCAAAATCATCGGGCTGGAAACAGCCGTTCAAACTATACGTTCCTGGGCCTGCAGTCTGGTATTTCCCAAGGATGAATTTAGACCAGAACGTGAAAGGTATCCGTCCTTGAAAGGCAAATAAAATATGTACTGAGCAATCAGGTGGAACGTAAGAACAGTGAGTAGACCCAGATTTAGAAACACCATTGATGAATTCTCTTCTTAGATTTGATTAAATGTATCCAGGATTAAGATCAAGGAGAGGAGCAGCCTAGACCTAAGGAAAAAATTTCTTGACAGTTAGAACAATTAACCAGTGGAAAAACCTGCCTCCAGAAGTTGTGAGTGCTTCAACATAGAATTTTTTTAAGAAGAGACTGGACAGCCATTTGTCCGAAATGGTGTAGGGTTTCCTGCCTGAGCAGGGGGTTGGACTAGATGACCTCCAAGATCCCTTCCAATTCTGTTATCCTACTCTACTCTACTCTACTCTACTCTACTCTACTCTACTCTACTCTACTCTACTCTATTCTATTCTATTCTATTCTATTCTATTCTATTCTATTCTATTCTATTCTATTCTATTCCATACTCGTGGAGTCTAAAACATATGAAGAACGGTTGTAGGAACTGGGTATGACTAGACTAGAGAATAGAAAAATTAGGGATGACATGATAGCAGTGATCCAGTATCTGAAGGGCTGCCACAAAGAAAAGGGGGTCATGTTATTCTCCAAAGCACCAGAGGGCAGGAGAAGAAACAATAGGTGGAAACTGACCAAAGAGAGAAGCAACCTGGAATTAAGGAGAAACTTCCTGACAGTGAGAGCACTTAACCAGTGGAACAGCCTGCCACTAGAAATCATGGACGCTCCATCACTGGAAGTTTTTAAGAAGAGGTTAGACAGTCACTTGTCTGAGATGGTATAGGTTCTCCTACTTGACCAGGGGGCTGGAACCAGGGGGCTGGACTAGATGACCTCTAAGGTCCCTTCCAGCTTCTATTCTATTCTATTCTATTCTATTCTATTCTATTCTATTCTATTCTATTCTATTCTATTCTATTCCATATATTCTATTCTATTCTATTCTATTCTATTCTATTCTATTCTATTCTATTCTATTCTATTCTATTCTATTCTATTCTATTCTAGTCTAGTCTAGTCTAGTCTAGTCTAGTCTGTTCTGTTCTATTCATTAATTAGCCAACCATGCACATGACGTTAATGAATTCCCCTGAAGTTGAAATACAGCTCAGTTCTCAGCTCAGCCTGGGATGCAGAATGTGTGTGCCAGAAACCATAAATCTACCATAGGTTTTACACGTGCATTGATGTGCCTGCCGCCCTTCTCCTGCCAGCTGCGCTCCTCCAGAAACCGAATATATTTCAGAGGTGACAGAGTGGTTGTGATGCCGTCTGGAAAGCTTGCCGTAAAATATGTTGCCTCCCTCCTCGTTTCTCTGCCACTCCTGGTGCCGCAGGATGTCCTTGATGTACGAGCCCCACTGAACCCATGGCCGTCGCTAAACGAGATGCTGGTTAAGTGAATTTTGCCCCGTTTCACGACCATTCTTGCCACAGTTGTTAAGGGAATCACTGTGGTTGTTAAGCAAGTAACACGGCTGTTAAGTGAATCTGACTTCCTCCCCCCCCCCACTGACTTTGCTTGTCAGGAGGTCACAAAAGGGGATCATGTGAACAACAGAAGAGAACAGAACAGAATATATAGAATGGAATGGAATGGAATATAGAATAGAATAGAATAGAATAGAATAGAATAGAATAGAATGAGAATGGAATGGAATGGAATGGAATGGAATGGAGTGGAGTGGAGTGGAGTGGAGTGGAGTGGAGTAGAGTAGAGTAGAGTAGAGTAGAGTAGAGTAGAGTAGAGTAGAGTAGAGTAGAGTAGAGTAAAGTAGAGAAGGGTAGGGTAGGGTAGGGTAGGGTAGATAGGATAGGATAGGATAGATAGGACAGGACAGAACAGAATATAAATATAGAATAGAATAGAATAGGAATGGAGAATAGACTAGACTAGACTAGACTAGACTAGACTAGACTAGGATAGAATAGAATAGAATAGAATGGAATAGAATAGAATAGAATAGAATAGAATAGAATAGAACAGAGTAGAGTAGAGTAGAGTATACTAGGATAGAATAGAATAGAATAGAATAGAATAGAATAGAATAGAATAGAATAGAATAGAATAGAATAGAATAGAATAGAATATGGAATGGAGAATAGCATAGAATAGCATAGCATAGCATAGCATAGCATAGCATAGAATAGAGTAGAGTAGAGTAGTGTAGTGTAGGGTAGGGTAGGATAGGATAGGATAAGATAGGATAGGATAGGATAGGATAGAATGGAATGGAATGGAACAGAACAGAATAGAATAGAATAGAGCTGGAAGGGACCTTGGAGGTCTTCCAGTCCAGCCCCCTGCTCAAGCAGGAGAACCTAGACCATCTCAGACAGGTGATTGTCCAGTCTCTTCTAAAAGATCTCCAGGGACGGAGCGTCCACTTTTGAAAGGGACAACCATGACTTGGATGATTGAGAATCTCATTCTCAACCTCATTCTAGGATTTTGTGAATGCCTTAATTGAAGGACTTGACTTTTCCATGAAGTCCATTTCCAGAGACCGAAAGCTGTTCCCCCCCCCCCAAAAAGGCAACTGGACTTTCTTGAGGTATTTTTTTTTCCCCTTTGACAACTTTTCACTTCTCATCCAAGAAACTTCTTCAGCTTCTTGTAGGAGAAGCGAAACATTTCAAAGAAACCAATACCAAAAAAATCCAGTTGCTTTTTGAAAAACAACAGCACACCTTTGGGACAAGTGTGACCTGGATGATTGAGAATCTCCATAGACAGCCTCTCTAGAGAGCTAAGCCATCAGCGAGTGAGATATTCTCTTAAAAACCAGCTATTAAAAATCACCCTTCTACAAACTTTCTCTACTGGATATCTGAAAACCAGTAAGTCAAGTCTCTGGCGATAATCTCTGAATCTTTGAGATTTTTGGAATGCTCCCATGGATTAGACACCAGAGGAGGACGAATAAGGTGGCTATTATTATTAAGGCACCTGAAGGAAGGACAAGAAGCAACGGGTGGAAACTAATCAAGGAGAGAAGCAACCTAGAACTAAGGAGAAACTTCCTGACACTCAGAACAATTAACCAGGGGAACCACCTGCCTCCAGAAACGGTGAATGCTCCAACGCTGGAGGTTTTTAAGAAGAGACTGGACAGCCATTTGTCTGAAATGGTATAGGGTTTCCTGCCTGAGCAGGGGGTTGGACTAGATGACCTCCAAGGTCCCTTCCAACTTTATCATTATTATTGTTGTTGTTATTATTATTTGTGTCACCACGATGTAAAAAAGATATTGAGACTCTAGAAAGAGTGCAGAGAAGAGCAATAAAGATAATCAGGGAAATGGAAGCTAAAACGTATAAGGAACGGTTGCTGGAATTGGGTATATCTAGTTTAATGAAGAGAAGGATGAGGGGGGACATGATAACAAGCCTTCCAGTATCTCAGGGGCTGCCCCAAAGAAGAGGGAGTCAAGTATTCTCCAAAGCCCCTGAAGGCAAGAGAAGAAGCAACGGATGGAAACTAAGCAAGGAGAGAAGCAACCTAGAACTAAGGAGAAACTTCCTGACAGTGAGAACAATTAACCAGTGGAACCACCTGCCTCTAGGAGTTGTGAATGCTCCAACACTGGACGTTTTCAAGAAGAGACTGGACAGCCATTTGTCCGAAATGGTATAGGGTTTCCTGCCTGAGCAGGGGGTTGGACTAGATGACCTCCAAGGTCCCTTCCAATTCTATTATTCTCTTATTCTGTTAAGAAGAGACTGGACAGCCATTTATCCAAAATAGTAGAGGGTCTCCTGCTTCAGCAGGGGGTTGGTCTAGAAGACCTCCAAGGTCCCTTCCAACTCTGTTCAATATGATCACAATGGTGACAGCTGTCCATTTTATATATCCAGCTGCATACCTCTGGATGTTTTCCCCAAGACGTCAACATTGGAGAACAGGGAGGAAAAAGCCGCATAAATTTCTTTCTAATGCTTAATGGTATTATGATTCCTGATAATAAGTTTATACTCCAATCTTCATTAAAACGCGCGCACGCAGGCACAGATTGTCTTGTGCTACCAGATGCCAAAGGAGCATTAATTAATGAAGTGTATATTTTCCAGACAGCTTGAGGAGATTAGCATGAGGAGGAGGAGGAGGAGGAGGAGGAGGAAGAGGAGGAGGAGGAGGAGGGGAAAAAGAAGAAGAAGGAAGAGGAGGAGAGGAGGAGGAGAAGAAGAAGAAGGAGGAGGAGGAGAAGAAGAAGAGGAGAAGAAGAAGAGAAGGAGGGGGAGGAGAGGAGAAGGGGAGAAGAAGAAGAAGAGGAGGAGGAGGAGGAGAAGGATGAGGAGAAGAGGAGGAGGAGAAGAAGAAGGAGGAGGAGGAGAAGAAGAAGAGGAGGAGGAGAAGGAGGAGGAGGAGGAGGAGAAGAGGAGGAGGAGGAGGAGAAGAAGAAGAAGAGAAGGAGGGGGAGGAGAGGAGGAGAAGGGGAGAAGAAGAGGATGAGGAGGAGGAGGAGGAGAAGAAGAGGAGGAGGAGAAGAAGAAGGAGGAGGAGGAGGAGAAGAAGAAGAAGAGGAGGAGGAGGAGGAGAAGGAGGAGAAGGAGAAGGAGGAGAAGAAGAAGAAGAGGAGGAGGAGGAGAAGAAGAAGAAGAAGAGGAGGAGGAGGAGAAAAAGAAGAAGAAGGAGGAGGAGGAGGAGAAGGAGGAGGAGGAGGAGAAGAGGAGGAGGAGGAGGAGAAGAAGAAGAAGAGAAGGAGGGGGAGGAGAGGAGGAGAAGGGGAGAAGAAGAAGAAGAGGAGGAGGAGGAGGAGAAGGAGGAGAAGAAGAGGAGGAGGAGAAGAAGAAGAGGAGGAGGAGGAGAAGAAGAAGAGGAGGAGGAGGAGGAGGAGAAGGAGGAGGAGGAGGAGAAGAAGAAGAGGAGGAGGAGAAGGAGGAGGAGGAGGAGAAGAAGAAGAGGAGGAGGAGAAGAAGAAGGAGGAGGAGGAGGAGAAGAAGAAGAGGAGGAGGAGGAGGAGGAGAAGGAGGAGAAGAAGAGGAGGAGGAGAAGAAGGAGGAGGAGGAGGAGGAGGAGGAGGAGAAGAAGAAGAAGAAGAAGAAGAAGAAGAAGAAGAAGAAGAAGAAGAAGAAGAAGAAGAAGAAGAAGAAGAAGAACTGGGTAAAAGGAAGGAAAGCCCTTGAGATAACCAAGTGTCTGCTATTTAGGCTCAAAGTGCAGCTCCTGCTGTGTTGTGGGGAAACCCTTTCCAGAAAGGCACCTGTGTGCACTGCAACACAGTTCAAATAATTGGGCTCTCGGTGGAGTTCCACAGCAAAGAGTTACGGTTACGGCAGGCACTCAGATACTTTGCAGAGTGAAGTGGTGGTGCTGATGAAGCCTTTGGCAATCATTGGCCCTGTTGATAGACGGGTGTACAAGAGCTGGGCATACATCTAATTCGCGGAGCACAGTTGGCTGATCACGTGCATAGGTAGTCCCTGACTAATAATAGTTCCTTTAGTTCTCAATCAATCAAGCAATCAATCAATCAATGAGTACAGTTGGAAGGGACCCTGCAGAAGGTCCCCAGAGGGTTCATAGACGTCTCCAGTCTACCCCCTTAAGGCTTCATAGCTTGAAGAGGCAGAGGGGGTCACATTATTCTCCAGAGCACCGGAGGGAAGGATGAAAAACAATGGTTGGAAACCGATCAAGGAGAGAAGCAACCTGGAATTAAGGAGAAACTTCCTGACAGTGAGGACAATCAGCCAGTGGAACAGCTTGCCACCAGAAATCGTGGGTGCTCCATCACTGGAGGTTTTTAAGAAGAGACTGGACAGTCACCTGTTTGAGATGGTATAGGTTCTCCTGCTTGAGCAGGGGGCTGGACTAGAAGACCACCAAGGTCCCTTCCAACCATAGGATTCTATGATTCTGGAAGGAAGGAAGGAAGGAAGGAAGGAAGGAAGGAAGGAAGGAAGGAAGGAAGGAAGGAAAGAAGGAAGGAAAGAAGGAAGGGCAATGGATGGAGACTCGTCAAAGAGAGGAACAACCTGGAACTAAGGAGAAACTTCCTGACAGTGAGAACAATCAACCAGTGGAACGGCTTTGCCTCCAGGAATCGTGGGCGCTCCATCGCTGGAGGTTTTTAAGAAGAGGCTAGACAGTCACTTGTCTGAGACGGTATGGGTTCTCCTACTTGAGCAGGAGGCTGGACTAGAAGACCTCCAAGGTCCCTTCCAGCTCTATTCTTCTCCTTCTATTCCAGGGCTTTTCAACCTTTTCACCCATTGTACCAGTTTTAGGATATGGTAACATCCGAGTACCACCAGTCACCTAGCAAGGTGTCAAAAACCTGATGACCCCCCCCCCAAAAGGAAAAAAGTGATAAAGTACAGGTAGTCCTCTACTTAGAACAGCTTGCTTAGTGACTATTTGATGTTACTGAAAAAACTGCCCCCCCAAGCCACAGCCGAGCAAGACACCTACCTGCCCGCCCGGCCGTGCTCTTCCTCCTGTCCGAGGTTTTCATCGTTGTGATCATTTCTGTTGAGAATTGGCAGTGGGGGTGGGGTGGGGTGGGGGGGTGTTTGGTTTTTATTCCCCCCCCCCGTCTGCTGGGTGGTTGCAGCAGGTTTTAGTCACTTCACAAGACCCTGGGACACTGTGACCGTCATAAATATGAATCGGTTGCCAAGCCTCTGAATGTAAATCACAAGACCCTGGAGAGGCTGCAACATTCCAGCTGATCGGCACTTATTCTGGGGTCAGCAGAAGCGCCAGGATCTGTGCTGCTTTCCAGCTGATTGGTGCTTCTTCAGAGCTCAGCAGAAGCACCAGGATCAGCGCCGAGCTCCAGCTGGAGCCTGGCGCTGATCCTGGCGCTTCCCCTGAGCCCTGACAGCCCCGAAGAAGCGCCGATCAGCTGGAAATTGGCACTGATCCTGGTGCTTCTGCTGAGCCCCGACAGCCCTGCAGCTCCAGCCGTCTCTCGCTCAGGCTTGTGCGGTGCTGCCACCGGTTCAGCCCATTCCTCTCCCCCGCTACAACTTTTATAGGATGGTTGCGTACCACCTGCCAGGTGCCAATGGACCACAGGGGGTACCTATACCACTGGTTGAAAAGCCCTGCTCTATTCTAATCAGGAGATTTTGAAAGGAGAATAAAGAGAGAGAGAGAGAGAGAATGGCAGGGCCGGAAGTGATGGAAGAGCTGCTACGGCTGTGATGTTGCCAGTACCACCTTCTGCTGCTTTGGAGTCAGCCATGGTTTCAGCGGCAGCTGGCAGCCTCTATATTGGACGCAAAGTTGTTCATTGGCCACTCTCCATCTCCTGAAGAGGAATTGAGGCTGCAGTTCTCCGGTTGGCCACCAGATGGGAGCATGGAGATGCAGAAAAACTCTCTTGCTACCTAGAATGTAGGAGCGTGGAATTGTTCCCAACTCTGGCGAAATTAGCTCTCCTTGAATTAACAGAATAACAGAGTTGGAAGGGACCCTGGAGGTCATCTAGTCCAACCCCCCGCGCAGGCAGGAAACCCTACACCATTTCAGACCAATGGCTGTCCAGTCTCTTCTTAAAGACTTCCAGCGTTGGAGCATTCACCGCTTCTGGAGGCAGGTTGTTAATAATAATAGTAATAATAATAATAAGAATAAGAAGAATATCTGAAGAACAATGATGAAGATGCACTGAAATTAGTATATCAGGAAGGCTTACTAACTACTGGAGAGACCAAACTGGCCTACAAGAAAGACCAAATGAAGAACAGAATAGAGGCATGGGAAGACAAAGCACTACATGGCCAATACATGAAAAAAATAGCTGGGAAAGCAGATAACAATAAAACCTGGCAATGGCTAAGAGCAGGAAAATTGAAGAAAGAGACCGAGGGACTAATTCTGGCTGCACAAGACCAAGCCTTAAGGACAAACGCATATAAAGTCAAAATTGAGAAGACAGCAACAGACAGTAAGTGCCGCCTATGCAAAGAAGCTGAAGAAACAGTGGACCACTTGGTAAGCTGTTGCAAGAAGATTGCACAAACTGATTACAAGCAGCGTCATGACAAAGTAGCAACAATGGTGCATTGGAAGATCTGCAAAAAATATCATTTGCCTGTAAGCAAAAACTGGTGGGATCATAAAATAGAGAAAGTCATAGAAAATGATAAAATTAAACTGCTCTGGGACTTCAGAATTCAAACAGACAAGCACCTTCAACATAACACCCCAGACTTAACAATTGTCGATAAGAAAGACAAAAAAGTCTGGATAGTGGACGTGGCAGTGCCTGGAGATAGCAGAATAGAAGAGAAAGAACTGGAGAAGATAACAAAATACAAAGAGCTACAAATAGAAATAAAAAGACTGTGGCAAAAGCAAGCAAGGGTAGTACCAATAGTCATAGGCTCCTTGGGTGCAATCCCAAAACAACTGGAGCACCACTTGAACACCATTGGCATTGACAAATTCGCTATTAGTCAATTGCAAAAGGCGGCCTTATTAGGAACTGCTTCCATCCTGCGACGATACCTGTAATACCATCAAACATCCACATCTGCCTATCCCAGGTCCTGGGTAAGGAGTCGATAGGTAGACAAAATGCCAAATCCAGTCTGAACATCTGGCTGACTGTGCGATGATCAATCATAATAATAATAATAATAATAATAATGTTGGAAGGGACCTTGGAGGTCATCTAGTCTGATCCCCTGCTCAGGCAGGAAACCCTAGACCATTTCAGACAAATGGCTGTCCAGTCTCTTCTTAAAAACTTCCAGGGTTGGAGCACTCACAACTTCTGGAGGCAGGTTGTTCCACTGGTTCATTGTTATGACTGTCAGGAAGTTTCTCCTTAGTTCTAGGTTGCTTCTCTCCTTGGCTAGTTTTCATCCGTCACTTCTTGTCCTGCTTTCAGGGGCTTTGGATTATATCTTGACTCCCTCTTCTTTGGGGCAGCCCCTGAGATACTGGAACACTGCTATTCTATCACCCCTCGTCCTTCTCTTCATTAAACTGGACATACCCAATTCCTGCAACCATTCCTTATATGTTTTAGCCTCCAGTCCCCTGATCCTCTTTGTCGCTCTTCTCTGCACTCTTTCTAGATCAATGATACTATGACCGAATTGGCTCCTGTTATTTTTATTTATTTTTCTCTATCTGTATCCCGTCTTTATTAGTGTTTACGAATAACTCCAGACAGAGAACATATCCAAAATACCTTCCTCCTCCTATTTTCCCCACAACAACCCTGTGAGGTAAGTGGGACTGAGAAAGAGTGACTGGCCCAAAGATACACAAACAGCCTTTCATGCCTATGGCAGGACTCCCACTCTCCTGGTGATTGGCCCAAAATCACCCAGCCAATTTTCATGCCTATGGTGGAACTAGAACTCCCCATCTCCTGGTGATTGAGCCAAAGTCACCCAGATGGCTTTCATATCTAAGGTGGAACTAGAACTCACCAACTCCTGGTGATTGGCCCAAAGTCACCCAGATGGCTTTCATGCCTAAGGTGGAACTAGAATTCACCATCTCCTGGTGATTGAGCCAAAGTCACCCAGATGGCTTTCATGCCTAAGGCGGAACTAGAATTCACCATCTCCTGGTGATTGAGCCAAAGTCACCCAGTTGGCTTTTATATCTAAGGTGGAACTAGAACTCACCATCTCCTGGTGATTGGCCCAAAGTCCCCCGAACAGTTTTCATGCCTAAGGCGGGACTAGAACTCCCAGTCTCCTGGTGATTGGCTCAAAGTCACCCAGTTGGCTTTCATGCCTAAGGCGGAACTAGAATTCACTGTCTCCTGGTGATTGGCCCAAAGTCACCCAGTTGGCTTTTATGCCTAAGGTGGAACTAGAACTCACCAACTCCTGGTGATTGGCCCAAAGTCACCCAGCTGACTTTCATGCCTAAGATGGGACTAGAACTCACGGTCTCCATGTTTTAGCCTGATATCTCTAGACCACACTAACTCTCACATATATCTCCTGTCTGCAAACTTGTACCTTTTTTTTTTTTTAT
This sequence comes from Crotalus adamanteus, assembly GCA_039797435.1. NCBI lineage: Eukaryota > Metazoa > Chordata > Lepidosauria > Squamata > Viperidae > Crotalus > Crotalus adamanteus. The sequence continues at coordinate 282,764,780 of CM077919.1, read as the reverse complement.
GTCTTGTCATAGATAATAAGCAAGCTCGATTAAACTGGGTCCCTCAGTTGTTTTGCCCACAATCTGTACGAACACCACAGAGGTCAGCCATCCCCTGCTGACGGGGCCTATCCTTTCTCTGCCTAGACATACCCTGGGTGCGAATTCTCATTAACATGTGGCAGGTTATTAAGAATACTTCAGGGGAACAGTATCCAAAGCTTTTAGCAGCAGGCCAGCCATCCTGAATGCTGGGAACCAGCTATTAGATATCAAGATTATGTAATAAACGCCATGATAGAATGGAGCAATCAGGAATATAAACAGGGCAGCTCCATTCAATCTTCATGGATCGTTCAGTGGAAAAAAAATGCGCCTGGGAAAAAAAAATGCGGTGTATCGTATTTCATGCCTTTAATAGGGTTTTCATGATTTTACAAAGTGCTTCAACCAGACAGACTCCGTTTGAGGTTACACAGCAGGAGACCCGAAAACACACACACACACACACAAATGCACACACACACACCCCAGGGCATCTGTGCTTTTCAACCCTTGCCAAAATCCCTTGAACCTGATCCCGAATGAGTACGCTTCTTTGGAATGTGCCTTCCTTTTTTCTAGCCTTATCCAAATAATAATAAGAAGAAGGAAAAAGAAAGAAAGAAAGAAAGAAAGAAAGAAAGAAAGAAAGAAAGAAAGAAAGAAAGAAAGAAAGAGGAAGGAAGGAAGGAAAGAAGGAAAGAATGAAAGAGGAAGGAAAGAAGGAAGGAAAGAAAGAAAGAAAGAAAGAAAGAGGAAGGAAGGAAAGAAGGAAAGAAGGAAAGAAGGAAAGAAGGAAAGAGAAAGGAAAGAAGGAAGGAGAGAAAAAAGAAAAAGAAAGAAAGAAAGAAAGAAAGAAAGGAAGGAAGGAAGGAAGGAAGGAAGGAAGGAAGGAAGGAAGGAAAGAAGGAAAGAGGAAGGAAAGAAGAAAGGAAAGAAAGAAAGAGGAAGGAAGGAAGGAAAGAAGGAAAGAAGGAAGGAAAGAAAGAAAGAAAGAAAGAGGAAGGAAGGAAAGAAGGAAAGAGGAAGGAAAGAAAAAAGAAAGAAGAAAGAAAGAAAGAAAGAAAGAAAGAAAGAAAGAAAGAAAGAAAGAAAGAAAGAAAGAAAGAAAGAAAGAAACCCTCCCCTGTCCTGGGAGAATTCCATATGGAAACATTAAACGAACATTATAAAGGATTTCCTATAAACAAAATTACAGTCACCGGTTTTGGATGTCGACCATGTTAGAAACAAAGGGCCTCTTTGTGTGTGTCTTTCTTTCTCTCTCTTTTTCCCTACCACAGTGACATAAACATACACACTGACACTCTCACAGTGTCCTCTGGGTGGTTTATTTGAGCACTCTGTTTTCAAAAAGATTGTCAAGTGCACTTAGGAAAAAGAACATGTATTGGTTTTGTGCACTAAACCCCAGGAAAAAGAAATATCCAGAGGGATTTGTGTGTGTGTGTGTGTGTGTGTGTGTGTATTCAATGTTCCCTGATTAGAACTATCGACACCATGCTACACATTTCTGATTGGGTTGTAATTTCACAGTCTGCTGTAAACACTGGCTGTCCTAATTTAGTGACCGCAATTGGGACTGGTAACTTAGCTGTTAAACAAAGTGAAAACCGCAGTTGTGCTTATGATCTGTCTTTAGTTTTCCTTGGCGCTGGAAACCCGTGAAGATCGTAAATGCGAAGAAATGATTGCAAAGTTACTTTTTCCTTTGTAAACTTTTTCACCATTGTGCCTGTGAATGGTTGTTAAAGGAGGATCACCTGTATTAGCCAGAATGAGAAGATGTTGTGCTACAATTAATTAAGAATTAATCAGTGGAACAACCTGCCTCCAGAAGCGGTGATTACTCCAACACTAGAAGTTTTTAAGAAGAGACTGGACAGCCATTTGTCTGAAATGGGATAGGGTTTCCTGCCTGAGCAGGGGTTGGACTAGATGACCTCCAAGGTCCCTTCCAACTTTATTATTATGGATCATTGCAAGTCAGCCAGATGTTCAGACTGGATTTGGCATTTTGTCTACCTATCGACTCCTTACCCAGGACCTAGGATAGGCAGATGTGGATGTTTGATGGTATTACAGGTATCGTCGCAGGATGGAAGCAGTTCCTAATAAGGCCGCCCTTTGCAATTGACTAATAGCGAATTTGTCAATGCCAATGGTGTTCAAGTGGTGCTCCAGTTGTTTTGGGATTGCACCCAAGGCGCCTATGACTATTGGTACTACCCTTGCTTGCTTTTGCCACAGTCTTTCTATTTCTATTTGTAGGTCTTTGTATTTTGTTATCTTCTCCAGTTCTTTCTCTTCTATTCTGCTATCTCCAGGCACTGCCACGTCCACTATCCAGACTTTTTTGTCTTTCTTATCGACAATTGTTAAGTCTGGGGTGTTATGTTGCAGGTGCTTGTCTGTTTGAATTCTGAAGTCCCAGAGCAGTTTAATTTTATCATTTTCTATCACTTTCTCTATTTTATGATCCCACCAGTTTTTGCTTACAGGCAAATGATATTTTTTGCAGATCTTCCAATGCCCCACTGTTGCTACTTTGTCATGCCGCTGCTTGTAATCAGTTTGTGCAATCTTCTTGCAACAGCTTACCAAGTGGTCCATGTTTCTTCAGCTTCTTTGCATAGGCGGAACTTACTGTCTGTTGCTGTCTTCTCAATTTTGACTTTGTATGCGTTTGTCCTTAAGGCTTGGTCTTGTGCAGCCAGAATTAGTCCCTCGGTCTCTTTCTTCAATTTTCCTGCTCTTAGCCATTGCCAGGTTTTATTATTATCTGCTTTCCCAGCTATTTTTTTAATGTATTGGCCATGTAGTGCTTTGTCTTCCCATGCCGCTATTCTGTTCTTCATTTGGTCTTTCTTGTAGGCCAGTTTGGTCTCTCCAGTAGTTAGTAAGCCTTCCTGATATACTAATTTCAGTGCATCTTCATCATTGTTCTCCAGATATTCTTCCAAAGCCATTTTTACTTCTTCAACCATCTGATGTACTTGTAGCATTCCACGCCCACCTATTTGCCTTGGTAGATAAAGTCTACCAATGTCACTGCGTGGATGAAGGGCATGATTCATTATCATTATTTTTCTGGTCTGCCTATCCATTGCTTTTAGTTCTGCTTGAGTCCAGTCCACTATTCCAGCTGTGTACCTAATGACTGGGATTGCCCAGGTGTTGATTGCCTTTATAGTATTTCCTCCATTGAGTTTGGATTTTAAGATCTTCTTCACTCTCTTGATGTATTCACCTCTAATCTTTTTCTTGACTTCAGTGTGCTTGATGTTGTCAGCTTGAAGGATACCCAAGTATTTGTAGTACTCTTCCTCATCCAGACTCTTAATGTTATTTTCGTGGGGCATCTTGATTCCTTCAGTTTTCATTATTTTTCCTTGTTTGATAGTAAGTGTGGCACATTTGTCCAAGCCAAACTCCATTACAATATCTTGGCTATATATACGGACAGTGTTGAGCAGCGATTCTATTTCAGATGATGTTTTTCCATACAGCTTCAGATCATCCATGTAAAGGAGGTGGGATAGTCTGGCAGATGTTTTTGATGTTTGATAGCCATGTCCTGAGTTATTCAGTATTGTTGACAGAGGAAACAGTGCAATAACAAATAGTAATGGTGATAATGAATCTCCTTGAAATATTCCTCTCTTGATATTAACCTCTCCCAGCCTCTCACCATTGATCTGCAACTGTGTCTTCCATTGTGCCATCGATCTTTGCACAAATCTTCTGATGTTTCTACTGACTCCTGTTATTTCTAGGCACTTTATTATCCAATCATGTGGCAGAGAGTCAAATGCCTTTTTGTAGTCAATCCATGCCACATTCAGGTTGGTCTTCCTTCTCTTGCAGTTTTCCAAGATCATTTTGTCTATTAGGAGTTGATCTTTTGTTCCTCTGCTATTGGGGCGGTTTCCTTTCTGCTCAGGTGGAAAGAGATTGTTTTCAACTAGATGCTGTTGCACTGCATCAGCTACTAGACCAGTTAGTAATTTGAAAGTTGTTGGTAAGCAGGTAATTGGCCTGTAGTTACCTGGTGTTGCCCCTTTTGCTGGATTTTTCATTATTAGGTAGGTTTTCCCAATTGTTAGCCACTTTTCAATTTCTCCTCCTTGTAGTATATTGTTGAACTGTTTGGCAATGAGTGGGTGTATAACAGTTAGATTTTCAACCAAAACCCATGCAGTTCATCTTCACCTGGTGCTGACCAATTTTTGATTTTCTTTGCTCTTTTTTCTACCATTTTTGTTGTTATTACTAGTTCTTTCATTTCAACTTCTGTTTTATTTGCATCCACCTCTTTTAACCAAGCCGCATCCTTGTTGTATTTCTTTGGGTTATCCCCTATCTGCTTCCAGAACTGCACTATTTCTTCCTTGTCAGGTACTGACTGATTCCTTGCAGTTTCTCCATTGATGGATTGGTAGAAATGTTTCTGATTGGATTGAAATTGGAGGTTCTGCCTATAGTTTGCAATTCGAGCTTCATATCTACTGATTTTCCTGGCTATAGCTGTTATTTGTTGCTTTATTATTTCCAGTGCTTCCTTGATCTTCCTTGTTTCTAAGTGGTATTTCTTGATTAGGTATTCTTTGGTCTTCTTGTTCTTCAGCTTCTTTTCTTTCATCTGTTCTAGCTTGCTTGCATGTGATCTTAACTTGCTGATCTTATTTTCTAGTCTAACCTTCCATTTTTCTGGTGCACTGTTTGTTTGTTTTTCTTCTTTGTTGATTTTGCATCCCAGGTATTCTGTTATAACTGCAGCTGTGCTGTACATTAGTTGGTTTGTTTCTTGCAGTAAATTGGTGCTTATACTTGCTATTGCAGTATTTGCATCTTGTAATGCTTGTGCTAGCTGTTTCTTTGGAACAAGCTTCAATGCAGGTAGCCTTATTCTGTTGTTTTTGTGCTGTTCTAGATGTTCAGTTATTCTTTGTTTCAATTCTTTTATTTCTTTAGTTAGAGGGTTTTGTTCTTCCTGAGGAAGAGGTGCCTGGTTTCCAAATGAGAACAGTTGTATATCTCTGCTGGATTCCTTCACTGCCAACTCCCCCTGGTTTGCCTCTATTATTATTATTATTATTATTATTATTATTATTATTACACAAATGGTATAGGTTCTCTTGCTTGAGCAGGGGGTTGGACTAGATGACCTCCAAGGTCCCTAGTCTATTCTAGAATTCAACAACCAAAGGTAGGCATCTGGTAGATAGATAACACATTTGTCTCAACAAAAAAGGAACAATTGGAGAAAACACATGAAACAGTCAACAACATCAATTGAAACTCAATGGTGAAAAAAGCAAGGGTCTACATTTAGGCAAGAAAAACCAAATGTACAGGTACAATATAGGTGGGACCTTGCTCAATAGTAGCAACTGTGAGAGGGATCTTGAAGTCCTAGTGGACAATCACTTAATGAGTCAGCCGTGTGCTGCAGCTGCCAAAAAAGCCAATACAGTGCTGGGCTGCATTAACAGAGGGATAGAATTAAGATCACGTGAAGTATTAATACCACTTTACAAGACCTTGGAAAGGCCACACCTGGAATACTGCATCCAGTTCTGGTCACTACGATGTAAAAAAGATGTTGAGACTCTAGAAAGAGTACAGAGAAGAGCAACAAAGATGATCAGGGGACTGGAGGCTAAAGCATATAAGGAACAGTTGCTGGAATTGGGTATGTCCAGTTTAATGAAGAGAAGGACGAGGGGGGACATGATAGCTGTGTTCCAGTATCTCAGGGGCTGCCACAAAGAAGAGGGACTCAAGGCAGGAAACCAATCAAGAAGAGAAGCAACCTGGAACTAAGAAGAAACTTCCTGACCGTTAGAACAATTAACCAGTGGAACAACCTGCCTCCAGAAGCTGTGAATGCTGCAACACTGGAAGTTTTTAAGAAGAGACTGGACAGCCAGTTGTCTGGAATGGTATAGGGTTTCCTGCCTGAGCAGGGGGTTGGACTAGATGACCTCCAAGGTCCCTCCTAACTCTGTTATTCTGCTCTGTTCTGTTAATAGAGCTATCTAAAATTCAAAAAGCTGTTTTTCCACGGAAAAAGGGGATGATCACAGCTCTCTGAGAAAATGACGGATTCTTTCCAACTTGGCACAAGAAAAAAAAAAGAACATAATATCTCTTGCAAGGAACGGAATGACTGATTAGATAGACGATTACTCCCAAAAAAAACCCGGTGTCCAGTTAAGCTTCAGGCAATTGAATATTTTGATAATGTTTTTAAAATGGCCATTAAACAACGATCCAAAGATAAACACTGTGCATTTTTTTCAGTCTCCCCCACCCTCCTGCTGGACCTTTTTCAAACTTTGGGAGAAATTTTTGTTATATCTGTCTGGGAAATGTAAATTCAGATTTCTGCTCTGGGCCGGGAACTGAATTTGATAGCCTTTTTTGGCTCTTCCAAATCTAGAATTCTATTATTTGAATTTTCAAAGAATTGTTTTGCTTTCCAGTGAAGGAGTTTTGTTGGCTACGTTCTGGGCTTGAGAAGCATCTAGGATGTTTTAGACCAGCGTTTTCTCAAACTTGGCAACTTGAAGATGTGTGGGCTTCAACTTCGTTGGAAGAAAAATTCGATCCTGTTCCAAGCTGGGAAGACACTGTAAATAAAATGGAGGCTGGCTGCTTAGGAAAGAAGGTCTGTTTATTGATAAGCAGAACCAGCAGCAGAATGCAGTTCTGGGACAGCTGACAACTTGGAGTGGAGAATAGATGGATTTTGATACATTCTTTGAATGTTTGAATGCCTGTTCCTTGTGAAATGTACTTTGACTTGTGCTTGAGTGTGCCCTGTTTGTATTCCAATTATTGTTGCCTGACTCCCACTGTGGCTGGGAGGTCATGTCCTGTCCTTGGAGCTGGGTGGGGAATTGTTCTATCCCAGCCTATAGCTGTCTTTGTTAAAGGCACAAGGACCAAACCCCTGTTGATAAAATAGGCTGGAGACTTTAAAACAAAACAAACCCCTTTTAATATGGGTGACAAACCTGCCAAATAGTCCGAAACACAAACAGCAAAACTCAAGTCCAAAGGAAGGAACTAGTCCACAGGAAACACGATGCAAACAGAAGAGTAGTCACAAGCAAGATGAACAGACCAGGATTCCAAGAAGCACTTTGCAAACGGTTGCCTTCAGCAACCAGCACCGCCCACACCTCCTCTTTTTATATATCAGTCCCAAGGCGTTGCCTCTCAGTGCCTTTTCCTTTTACCCTGGAGTTGCCGCATTGACTGCTGCTGATTTACTCTCGCTAATTGACGACGTGTGCGTGCATCCATTAGCATGTCCATCAGGTGTGAGCCCTCCGAGTCTGACTCATTCTCCTCACACAGCTGAGCTTCATCAGGAACACGACTGGAGGGCCCAGGCTCTGCATCAAACCGTGACTCCTGTAATTCCTCAGAGCCTCCCTCTGCCCCTGATGGCCCTTCAAATGCCTCCTCCACCTCCTCCTCAGATTCCTCAGACTCAGCTGTTGGGAGCACAGGCTGGCACGGAATCACAACAGGAATGGAGATTTTAGGAGTCTTTGTTTTTCTAATCCCATCAGCTCCAGCCTTCTGTAGGAGCTGTGGCTGAAGGTGTTTTGCTTCGGAATAGGATGGCCCCAGTCTTTCTGAATGGATTTAAAAAAAAAAATCTCCATTTCTAAAGATTGGCCTGGTCAGTTTTCTGCCAGAGGAAGGGAGACTGAGGTTGTTTCTGCCTTTGTTAAGATTTTTTCCCCCTCCATTTAGGGCAGTGGTTCTCAACCTGTGGGTCGGGACCCCATTTGGGGTCTAACAACCATTTCACGGGGGTCGCCAAACAACACAGTCTACCATTTTCCCCCTTTTCCTTAGCTGTGCTACTCCCTTTTATTCTATTGGCTTTTGAAAGCCAATAGAATAGACTCTCTTGAATAGTCTAATTCTATTGGCTTTCAAAAGCCAGTAGGAATTGTCCAGGCTGTCTTTGCCCTGCTGAGCCCGCCAAAAGTCCCATTCTGCAAACGGTGCTGCACCCGTTGAGTAGTCCTCGACTTACGACCGGTTGAGTAGTCCTCGGCTTACGACCGGTTGGGGGTTCGCGACATTAAAAAGGTTGAGAACCACTGGTTTAGGGGAAATATTCTATCTTGCCTCTTTTGATATCCCCCCAGATATTTCATTCTTTAGGAGGGTGGGTGCGTGTTACAACTTCCAGAATTCCCCAGCCAGTCATTCTCATACATGTTCTGGAAGTTGAAGTCCACACATCTTTCAAATCTCAGTGTTATGGTTCTGGCTAATGAAACACTTCGAAGAACTTCCAGGCATTGATTTTCCTAAAAGTCATTTATTGTTACAAAATGTCGGCACAGGCATAACGGAGGCTTTATGCTAAGATCTAAGTTCTCTTCCTCTGAGCAGTTAAATTATCAGCTTGTTCCCTCCCTAAATTAGCCGTCATATATCACATTATCCAATTAGTGTGAAGGTCAAAGGTTTCCTTCCTCTTTCTTTCCCGGGCTTTGCCCCCACCCCCTTCTGCTCTGTATTAACCCAAAATATACCAGACAGTTCTGCATATTGTCAAAGCAAGAATATACAATATTTGCAGCGTTGACACTCAGGTTTGACATGTCTAGTTTGAGGAAACTCCCAGGAATTTTGGGAGTGGAAGTCCACGCGTCTTCAAAATGTCAAGCGTGAGATGCCAAGTTTGAGAGATTCCCAGAAATGGTGGGAGTTGAAGTCCACAGATCTGCCAGATGCCAGATTTGCGGTGTCAAGTTTGAGAAATGCCCGGGGATTCCACACATCTTCAAAATTCCAAGTTTGAGATCTGAAGTCCACACATCCTCAAGGTGCTAGGTTTCAGATGCTACGTTTGAGAAACTCCCAAGAATTCTGGGAGCTGACCTCTTCAAGATGCCAAGCTTGGGACTTAAGGTCCACACACATTCGAGGTTGGTTCTCTCCTGGAAACTAATCAAGGAGAGAAGCAACCCAGAACCAAGAAGAAATGTCCCGACTGGACAATTAACCAGTGGAACGACTTGCCTCCAGAAGTTGTAACAGAGTTGGAAGGAGGGACCTTGGAGGTCATCTAGTCTAACCCCCTGCTCAGGCAGGAAATCCTATACCATTTCAGACAAATGGCTGTCCAAGTCTCTTCTTAAAGACCTCCAGTGTTGGGACAGCCATTTGCCTGAAATGGCTCCTGCCTGAACAGGGGTTGGACTAGAAGACCTCCAAGGTCCCTTCCAACACTCTTATTTTGTTCAAGATGCCAAGTGTCAACACTGCTAACATCGGATGTTTTTGCATTGACAACAGATGGAAATGTAGCCATCTTTTTCCCTTTTAGAGTTAGATGATGCTGGGGTGGGGGAAGATGTGAATGAGAGTCTAGCTCAGGGGTAGGCAACCTTGGCTCTTTTATGACTCATGGACTTCAACTCCCAGAATTCCTGAGCCAGCCACGCTGAGGGGAACGGGGGAGTTTGCAAGCCGAGCCATGCTGGCTCAGGAATTTTGGGAGTTGAAGTTCCCGAGTCATAAAAGAGCCAAGGTTGCCTACCCCTGGTCTAGCTAGACATAACAACACTAAACCTAGCATGAGAATCAAGGTTATTGAGCCCAGAGCTGATAAAGAATTGTCGGGCTGGAAAACTGGAGAGGAAGTCGGCTTCAAGCTAATTGGGGAATGTGCTTTATGACTGTTAACTGAAGGAGGGAATTGTGCTTTGATACTATGTGTCCAGGGGAGGGGAATTCAGTTTTTGGCTTCGATATTATCGATAGTGCCGATATTATGCTGCTCGAATAAAAGATTCTTTAAGGTCAACAATGCCTCGAAGTTCTTCTGAAGAGTTTCATCTGTCGGAACCCTGACACCAAGTTTGAGGATCTCCCGAGGATACTGGGAGTTGAAGTCCAGACGTCTTCAAGATGCTAAGGGTGAGAACATCGATCTAGACCAGGGGGTCTTCAAACTTGGCCACTTTCAGACTTGTGGACTTCAACTCCCAGAATTCCTCAGCCAGCCTGGCTGGCTGAGGAATTCTGGGAGTTGAAGTCCACAAGTCTGAAAGTTGCTAAGTCTGAAGACCCCTGATCTAGACCTTCGACTTGGCTGGAACAGTTCTGCTGGTGAGATAAAATTTACGGAGTACCCAATTGATATATATCTCGTTATGCTTAGCCCACTAATCAAAATGTGTCACTCTGAGTGCCTCTTGTTTACAACGGCGCTTAAAACCTGAGTGTCACGAGGGCCGCCTGAGCTATTATCCGCCGGCAGCCAAGCTGAACCTCACTCGGCTTGTTACGAGGATTGGGAGAAAAGTTAATGGCACCGAGAAGCAATGTAACTTGTTCTACATTAGATGCAGTCGAGGCGATGTACTCAAAGCTGTAAAAAATACATTTCAATTAATAAGCCAAGGCAGGCGTGGCATTGATCAAAAGCCATGTGCTGTGGGTTGTGGAAACCTTCCTGAGAATGAAGCCATTTTGCAAGCTACAAAAAAGGGCTAAAGGCTACAAAATTCATGCAATATAGGATAACAGAAGGGACCTCTGAGATCTTCAGGGACTAGAACTCACTGTCTCCTGGTGATTGGCCCAAAGTCACCCAGTCGGCTTTTACGCATAAGGTGGGATTAGAACTCAACGACTTCTAGTGATTAGCCAAAGTCACGCAGTTGGGTTTCATGCCTAAGGCAGGACTAGAACTCACCATCTCCTGGTGATTGGCCCAAAGTCACCCAGTTGGCTTTTATGCCTAAGGTGGGACTAGAACTCACTGACTCCTAGTGATTGGCAGAAAGTCACCCAGCTGGATTTCATGCCTAAGGCGGGACTAGAACTCACCGACTCCTAGTGATTAGCCGAAAGTCACCCAGCTGGATTTCATGCCTAAGGCGGCACTAGAACTCACCGACTCCTAGTGATTGGCCGAAAGTCACCCAGCTGGATTTCATGCCTAAGGCGGGACTAGAACTCACCATCTCCTAGTGATAGGTCGAAAGTCACCCAGCTGGATTTCATGCCTAAGGCGGGACTAGAACTCACCGACTCCTAGTGATTGGCCGAAAGTCACCCAGCTGGATTTCATGCCTAAGGTGGGACTAGAACTCACCGACTCCTAGTGATTGGCCGAAAATCACCCAGCTGGATTTCATGCCTAAGGCAGGACTAGAACTCACTGACTCCTAGTGATTGGCCGAAAATCACCCAGTTGACTTTCATGCCTAAGGCAGGACTAGAACTCACCGACTCCTAGTGATTGGCCCAAAGTCACCCAGCTGGATTTCATGCCTAAGGCAGGACTAGAACTCACCGTCTCCTGGTGATTGGCCCAAAGTCACCCAGCTGGATTTTATGCCTAAGGCGGGACTAGAACTCATGATCCTGTGCCTTCTAGCCTGCTGCCTTAACCAGTAGACTACGCTGGCTCTTTAGATTTTCCATGTTCTGTTATTCAATATGATATTACTTTTTTAAAAGAAATAAAAGTCCCTTTTGAATGTTTGAAGAAGTTGGGGAAGAGGACAACGCCACAGACACCAAGGTAAAGGGAATAGTATATGAACTCATTCACTTTTTAATATCCAAAGTCTTTCAAGTGTGGGACAGAAATTAATTTAATGATGGCTCTGATGACTGTGAAAAGGGTTTTGCGATAGATAAGTCGCAATAGGCTAGAGCATAGCAAGAGTCTTCGAGGGAAGAGATATGATTAATGCACAGAGAAAGATTTTATCTGATTCAGTGCCATGATGAGAGAATAATTCTATATTGATTGAAGGACATCCACACCCTTTCTGTTGGAAACGTGATCATTTGTTGCATTGTTTGCAATTCTGGTGATACTCAGATTCACATATCAACAAATTGTTGCACCATCTATGTAGGTGTTGTTAAGTCCAAGTTCTCCAGATGTAATAGTGGATTTTTCTTAGTCCTGGTTTAATAAATCAATCTTCCTTCCTTCCTTCCTTCCTTCCTTCCTTCCTTCCTTCCTTCCTTCCTTCCTTCCTTCCTTCCTTCCTTCCTTCCTTCCTTCCTTCCTTCCTTCCTTCCTCCCTCCCTCCCTCCCTTCCTCTTTCTTTCTTTCTTTCTTTCTTTCTTTCTTTCTTTCTTTCTTTCTTTCTTTCTTTCTTTCTTTCTTTCTTCCTTCCTCCCTTCCTCCCTCCCCCTTCCTTCCTTCCTCCCTCCCTCCCTCCCTCCCTCCCTCCCTCCCTCCCTTCCTTCCTTCCTTCCTTCCTTCCTTCCTTCCTTCCTTTTCTTCCTCCCTCCATCCCTCCCTCTCTCCCTCTTTCTTTCTTTCTTTCTTTCTTTCTTTCTTTCTTTCTTTCTTTCTTTCTTTCTTTCTTTCTTTCTCCCTCCCTCTCTCCCTCCCTCCCTCCCTCCCTCCCTCTCTCTCCCTCCCTCCCTCCCTCCCTTCCTTTCTTTCCGTACAACAACAATCCTGAGAGAGACAGCGACTGGCCCAAAAATCACACATTCAGCTTTCATCCCTAAGGAGGGAGTAGAAGTCAGAGTCTTCTGGCGATTGGCCCACCGTCACCCAGCTGACTTTCCTGCCTGAGGCAGGATTCGAACTCATCATCTCCTGGTTTCTCAGATGACACCTTAACCGCCATACCAAACCGGCTCTCGTTCTCCAACCTCCTTTGGATGCAGCAGACCGAGATGTTTTGTTGAGAAGGATCTTCCAAAGAGACCTAGTCTAGACTCCTAGTTATTTATGTGAGGGGGGGGTCTTCTAAGACCCGAAGCCTTCCCTGTCCATTCAAGGTATCCCACCTTTTTCAGGGGACAAAGAGTTGCACACCCCTACCGAGTATTGGCTCTGTCCGAATGTGTCTCTGCAGGGTTTGGGTCAAAAAAGTCAAACTGAAAAGGGTCCCCGTTCACAGTTTCAGTTGATTTTGATCTGCCCTGCAGCCCTGTGGACCCCAGGGCTCCATCTGGGTGGGAGAGGAGGTGAAAATGGTAGCCCATCTCCTCCTGCTCCTCCTTTCTCCTCCTCCTCCTGCTCCTCCAGCTCCTCCTATTCCTCCTGCTCCGCCTTTTCTCCTCCTTTCTCCCCTCCTGTCGACCAGCTCCTCCTGCTCCTCTTTTTCTCCTCCTCCTTTTCTCCTCCCTCTCCTCTTCCTCTTCTCCTGCTCCTCTTCCTGCTCCACCTTGCTCCTCCTCCTTTTCTCCTCCTTCTCCCCTTCTCCTCCTGCTCCTCCAGCTCCTCCTATACCTCCTGCTCCGCCTTTTCTCCTTTCTCCTTCTTTTCTCCTCTTTCTCCCCTCCTCCTCCTGCTCGACCAGCTCCTCCTGCTCCTCTTTTTCTCCTCCTTTTCTCCTCCCTCTCCTCCTCCTCTTCTCCTGCTCCTCCTCCTGCTCCACCTTGCTCCTCCTCCTTTTCTCCTCCTCCTTCTTCTCCTCCAGCTCCTCCTATTCCTTCTGCTCTGCCTTTTCTCCTTTCTCCTCCTTCTTTTCTCCTTTCTCCCCTCCTCCTGCTCCTCCAGCTCCTCCTATTCCTCCTGCTCCTGCTTCTCCTTTTCTCCTCCTTCTCTTCTCCTCCAGCTCCTTTTTTTCCTCCTGCTCCTCCTTTTCTCCTCCTCTTCTCCTCCCTCTCCTCCTCCTTTTCTCCTCCTCCTCCTGCTGCTCCTCCTCCTGCTCCTCCTTTCCTCTGGTTTCTCCTCCTTTTCTGCTCCTCCTCTTCCTCACCCTCCCTCTCTCCTGCTCCCCCTGCTCCTCCTCCTTGCTCCTGCTCCTCCTGCGCCTGCTCCTGCTCCTCCTCTTCTCCTGCTCCTGCTCCTCCTCTTGCTCTTCCTCCTCTTGCTCCTCCTCCTCTCCTCCTCCTCCTCCTTTTCTTCTTCTTTTCTTCTCCTTTTCTCCTCCTGCTCCTACTCCAGCTCCTGCTGCTCTTCTCATCTTCCTCCTCCTCCTCCTCCTCCTGCATTTTATCCATTGTGCTTTTCACAAGACCCGCCCAGTGCATGTCCCGTAACACAGTTAAGGTTTGTTCTGTCTGCACCTAATGTGGCCAGAGATGACTTGATGTGGGAGGAAAGAGGATGGTTTTTGATCTGTGCCCTCTTTGACTGTGTATTTGAGCCACATCTCTCAGCTCCTGTGGCGAATATTTCTTCACCTCCATCCTTTTTGAGGGTCATAAAAGAAGAGAATATTTATAGTTTGGGGTTGAACTGTGGAGTCCTTGCATGCCTAATTCAAAACTGCAACTTCTCCATTACTCCTAAATTTTAGTTCCCAAAGAGGAAACACTGACCAGCTATGACAGTTCATCCAAGATCTGCCTATCAAATAAAAAAAAGGTCAGCCAGCGGTAATCCCACTGCTGATCTCAAACTGCTTTTTCTTTTTTCCTTAAATAAGCTGTAAATTGCCCCACAAAATTTAGTAAAATTTAGCCCGTGTATAAGGACATTCTCCTTTTCGTATAGACTGCAGGACAAGACACATCCAGGGTGTGCTGATTAAACTGCCAAAGGAATCTATTTTAGCCTCATTGAACAGAATAATGGGCCTTATTGATTTATTTATTTTGCAATTTCTATAGCCACTTATCTCAGTCAATGACTCTCTTGAAACAAAGATAGATAGAAAGAATGGATCTTTCTTTCTTTCTCTTTTTCTTTCTCTTTCTTTCTTCCTTCCTTCCCTCTTTCTTTTTTTCTTTTTTCCTTCCTCCCTTCCTTCCTTCCTTCTTTTTCTTTCATTCTTTCTTTCTTTTTTCTTTCTTTCTTTTTTCCTTCCTTCCTTTTTTCTTTCTTTCTTTCTTTTTTCCTTCCTTTTTTCCTTCCTTCCTTCCTTCCTTCCTTCCTTCCTTCCTTTCTTTCTTTCTTTCTTTCAATTAAATTTATATTCTCTGCAGCTCACTATCAAGTGACTCTAGAAATCTTACGACATTATAAAATAACAATATAAAAAAATAAAAATGTTAGAAGCAGCGATTAGTTGACAAGCATTAGGACTGGATCAACCTCACGTCTCGTAAATAATAATTCTCACTCCTTTTTTTCTTTCAAAGATTCAGCAGAAATCCAGCCTTGATTTCTTTTCTGCCTGCAATTGTCCACAGTTAGATATGAGCAGTTTTGTCCATTGTTCCCAGTGCTGGATGAGAGAGAGAGAGAGAGAGAGAGAGAGAGAGAGAGAGATTGCTGGACCAACTGAGGGTTTTAAGTGTACCATCAAATGTTGATGGATATCTTTCTCCCACAGCCAAAGATAAAGGCCCAATATTTCTATTTAAATCATTCTCTGGGTTTAAGAGTATCTTTCTCTCCTTTTTTACTAATATAATTTGTGAAAGCAGATTAAAACAGTATATCAGAAAGCATAACATTCAGCTAATCAAATTATGAACATTGTTCTCCATCAAGGCTTATGAAAATAATTACATACACAATCAATCTGACACAAGAAGAACTGAAGTGGTTTCTCTATCAGTTCCTTATTATGTGTTTTTTTTTTCTAAACTCATTATCTGTTTAATCATTCTCGTGGTTTACAGATAGTCCTCCTTAGATAACATGAGACAACCTCATCTTCTTTCCCAAATAATAAAATATTCTTCTATCAAACGTTTGTATACATTTGTGTACATTCGTATCGTAAATTAACGTAGGCAAAATCCTACTCCTAAATTTCAGGATCATTCTTTTTAACAACCTTCTGACACGTTTTGGAGATCTGCTATCTAAAACAAAAAACAAAACACAGGGCGAATTCATGATTTTGACACCTTATATTTTGAAGTCCTTTTTAACTCTAGCTTGGCTGAGATGGGACCACCGGCTACCAGAAAAAAGAATAAGCAGGAAAATAGGTAAGAAAAACCAAAGGTTGATGTTGTTACTTGTGAAGTCGTGTCCGACCCATTGGGACCCCATGGACAACGTCCCTCCAGGCCTTCCTGTCCTCTATCATCTTCTGGAGTCCATTTAAGCTCACGCCTCCTGCTTCAGCGACTCCATCCAGTCACCTCCTTCTCTGTCATCCCCTTCTTCTCTTGCCCTCCATCTTTCCCAGCATTAGGCCTTTCTCCAGTGAGTCCTTCCTTCTCATTAGGTGCCAAAGTACTTGAGTTTCAACTTCAGGATCTGGCCTTCTAAAGAGCAGTTAGGGTTAATCTCCTCCAGGATTGACCGGTTGGATCGCCTTGCAGTCCAGGGGACTCGCAGGAGTCTTCTCCAGCACCACAGTTCAAAGACCTCCATTCTTTGGCGCTCAGCCCTTCTTACGGTCCAACTTTCACAGCCATACATTGGAACTGGGAAAACCATGGCCTGGACTATACGCACTTTTGTTGGCAGGATGATGTCTCTGCTTTTTAGTATGCTGTCTAGATTTGCCATAGCTTTCCTCCCCAGGAGCAAGCATCTTTTAATTTCTTGGCTGCAGTCCCCATCTGCGGTGATCTTGGAGCCCAAGAAGATAAAATCTGTCACTGCCTCAATTTCTTCCCCATCTATTTGCCAGGAACTGAGAGGGCCAGATGCCATGATCTTAGTTTTCTCAATGTTGAGTTTCAAGCCAACTTTTGCACTCTCCTTCTTCACCGTCATTATACATGATTGTAAATGGGCAGGCTCGGTTATTACTAGTATGTGGAACACAGCCTGTAAATTAAGGCGACCGACCGTCCTCCTTTAGGGAGGGCAGTCCTCCTTTTGTGAGTTCTGTCCTCCCTCAAAAAGTGTCCTCCCACATGTCCTCCTTTTTGATATTTGAAGACTAATCTGCAGGGCTTTTTTTTCTCATAGAAAGCTCAGAATGGCATTCCGGCACCTTTTTTTGATGGTTTTTTTTTTTCAACTTTTGCATGAGCTGTGCTATTCCCCCTATTGGCTTTCGAAAGCCAATAGGAATTGCTGCTGAGCGCGCCAAAACACCCGGCCGGCAAACTTTGCACATGCAAGTTGTCTGCAGTGAAGGCATTGGCAGAAACTTTGCACTCCTCCCTGCTACCCAACCATCTCCTAGTTAGTTCCGAAGATACCTGGAGGAGACTGGAGTGGCGATACCACGGTAACTTTCTCTTGATCTTCGGCCCTGCTAGGGCAATAATGGCTGCGGGCGCAAGAGGCAGGGGTGGTGGGGCTGCTGTGGGCAGGGGTGTGAGGGGCAGCGGTGGTCGGCTGCCTCCCATGCTGTGGGAGCCATGGAGCCTGCTCTACACAGGGCTGCGTAGGGTGGGCGGTGGTACTGGCGGGGTGGCTGCAGGCAGGGTGTGTTGACGGCGGGCTCCCCCCGGGGCCGGAGCCGGCACAGCTGGTGCTTTGGGAGCCGCGGGGCCCACTCTACACAGCGGGGCAGCAGTGCTGGCGGGGCGGCTGCGGGCAGGGGCATGGCATGTAAGCATAATTACAATATAAAATGTTATTGTTACAAACGTTTTTTTTTATTATGCATTTATCATATTATGGTGTATTCTGTATTATTGTTGCAATGAATAAAATGTTTCTCTTATTTACGATATTTTTTTCTTCAATTTATTTGTGTCCTCCATTTCATTGGAAAAAAGTTGGTCACCTTATGTAAATATTCTAGTTATTCATAAAGAATAGGTGTCAATATTGCCTATTCTATCCCTGGGGGGGGGGGATCAGAACATAAGCATCGCAATTCATCCAAAGTTATCTAGCGATTGCCAAGGGTCAATAGCCAAAGGTTGTCTGAATGGAACAACCCGTGGCCAGGTGATTGATTTAATTGGGTGGCTGGCCCTAGTAAGTAAAATATGTGAAGTGTAGTGCTTAAAAGATGCTTTGAACAGGACAAAGAGATCCAGGATGAAGACCGGATACTTAATAGAGAGCGTTTTTTTTTGCTTTTCTGTTTCATACTTTCTCAAGACATGCTCCGTCATCCATCAGAACCAGTGGGATTCCTGCCCTCTTAATTTCAACCAGCAGGAAGGTCCAGCCACAGATGCAGAATTTACTCCAAGACACCCTGGTGGGGACCAATCCTTTTAATAATTTACAGGTGGCCAGTCTCCCCGAACCCCACCCCCCCAAAAAAACCCAACTTCTCTGCCAACAAATATAAATTAAAGGTTGGCTAGGAACTTTCCCTTCCTCCAGTTGACTACCTCCTTTTAAAAGTTGTCCCAAGTTTAGGAATTAATAAAATGCCAGGAAACAAATGTTTAAAGTGGAAAAGGGAAACTCTCCAAAGATTTAAAGTCAACAAGACTAGAAAATGGGCCGTAGTTCAGAGTCCAGAAGACCCCGTGGCGTGTAACTGGATACTCTGCTTTTAAGAGGGCAGCGGTGAGAGTTCAGCGGTGGAAAGGTCTTCCAACACATTTTATGCTCCCCCCCCCACACACTCTTTAAAGCACAACAAATGTTCAAGGCTTAACCAGAATAGGAAGGGGGAGTGAGATGGAAATAACACCGACCTCAAATGATCATCCTTGCCCTCTTTGTAAAAATCCAGAATTGGGCTTTTACATTACTGCCCCTTCCTCGCCAGGCTATAACTTTTATTTACTGACACATTTTAATTATTTAGTTTGGCTGTCCATTCGTAAGCATCTCCGAATGACTAAAAATATTTTAAAAAAATCAAGAAATGTGCAAACAATGGAGAGCCGGTTTGCTCTAGTGGTGAAAGTGCTGGCTCAGAAACCAGGAGATTGTGAGTTCTAGTCCCACCTTAAGCATGAAAGCTGGTTGGGTGACTTTGGCCAATCACCAGGAGATTGTGAGTTCTAGTCCCGCCTTAGGCATGAAAGTCAGCTAGGTGACTTTGGCCCAATCACCAGGAGACTGTGAGTTCTAGTCCCACCTTAAGCATGAAAGCTGGTTAGGTGACTTTGGCCAATCACCAGGAGATTGAGAGTTCTAGTCCCACTTTAGGCATGAAAGCCATCTGGGTGAGTTGGGCCAATCACCAGGAGACTGTGAGTTCTAGTCCCGCCTTAGGCCTGAAAGCTGATTGGGTGACTTTAGCCAATCACCAGGTGACTGGGAGTTCTAGTCCCGCCTTAGGCATGAAAGCCAGCTGAGTGACTTTGGTGAATCACCAAAAGATTGAGTTCTAGTCCCAGGTTGGGCATGACTATCAGTTGGGTAACTTAGGGCTAAACAATTGGAACAATTAATCAGTGGAACAACCTGCCTCCAGAAATTGTGGTTGCTCCAACATTGGAAGTTATTAAGAAAAGATTGGACAATCATTTTTCAGAAATGGTGTAGAGATTCCTGCCTGAGCAGGGGGTTGGACTAGATGACCTTCTAATAATAACAACAATAACATCAAAAACAACAAAACAACAACAACAACAACAACAATAATAATCAGGGCTTTTTTTTCTCATAGACCGCCCAGAACGGAGTTCCGGCACCTTTTTGGGATGGAACCTTGTAGGGTAGGCAAGGCGCGTTGTATGACATGTGTGAGTTCCAGCACCTTTTTTTTTAGAAAAAAAAGCACTGATAATAATAACAATAACAACAATAATAATAATGCTGGAAGGAACTTTGGAGGTCTTCTAGTCCAGCCCCCTGCTCAAGCAGAAGAACCTATACCACCTCAGACAGGTGACTGTCCAGTCTCTTCTTAAAAACCTCCAGTGATGGAGCGCCCACGATTTCTGGTGGCAGGCTGTTCCACTGGTTAATTGTCCTCACTGTAGTTGTCCCATTGATTAATTGTTCTCACTGTCAGAAAGTTTCGCCTTGGTTCTAGATTTGGTTCTCTCCTTGATGAGTTTCCATTCGTTGCTTTTTGTCCTGCCTTATTACTCTTCTGTTAGATATTGTCAAAGCCAAGTCTGAGATGCCAAATTTGAGAAACTCCCAGGAGTTCTGGGAACTGAAGTCCACGCATCTTCAAGGATTCCTTCTTGAGCTTGGACTAGATGACCTCCAAAGCCCCTTTCCAAATCTGTTATTCTATTCCGGTCACCCTCTGTTCAGTTTCCAAAGTGGCTTCGGCCTTCTTTTTAGGGATGCCATTCTGCCATCCTTCATTTTTTCTTTCTAAACATTTTTCTTTTTCTTGGCTGTGACCAGTTGCCTCTCGCCTTCCTTCTTGTGACAAGCTGGTTAGTCAGACGGCCTTTGCTGTTAACTTCCGCCTGTAGCAATGATCCGGTCTGTATTAGAGTGGCTTTTAAAACCAGCCCTGCCTTCTTCTGAATGAGGCTAATTGTGCTGTTGTGATCATTTCCAGGGGCTGCAGGACCCTTGCCAACAATTTCCCTGTATGGTGCCACACTGTGTGTCACAAATCAGGGGAGCAGTGAAGAATACAGATAATCCTTGATTTACAGCACTTCGTTTAGTGACTGTTCCAAGTTATAACAGTATTGGAAAAACTGATTAGAATAGAATAGAATAGAATGGAATGGAATGGAATGGAATGAAGTGGAGTAGAGTAGAGTAGAGTAGAGTAGAGTAGAGTAGAGTAGAGTAGGATAGAATAGAATAGAAAATATGGAACGGAATGGAATGAAGTAGAGTAGAGTAGAGTAGAATAGAATAGAATAGAATAGAATAGAGCTGGAAGGGACCTTGGAGGTCATCTAGTCCAACCCCCTGCTCAGGCAGGAAACTCTATACCATTTCAGACAAATGGCTGTCTAGTCTCTTCTTAAAAACTTCCAGTGTTGGAGCATTCACCGCTTCTGGAGGCAGGTTGTTCCACTGGTTGATTGTTCTCACTGTCAAGAAATTTCTCTTTAGTTCTAAGTTGCTTCTCTCCTTGATGAGTTTCCACCCGTTGCTTCTTGTCCTGCCTTCAGGTGCTTTGGAGAATAGCTTGACTCCCTCTTCTTTGGGGCAGCCTCTGAGATATTGGAACACTGCTATCATGTCCCCCTTCATCCTTCTCTTCATTAAACTAGACATACTCAATTCCAGCAGCCTTTCCTTATATGCTTTAGTCTCCAGTCCCCTAATCATCTTTGTTGCTCTTCTCTGTACTCTTTCTAGAGTCTCAGCTTCTTTTTTACACCGTGGTGACCCAAACTGGACGTAATATTCCAAGTGTGGCCTTGTAAAGTGGTATTAATACTTCACGTGATCTTGATTCTATCCCTCTGTTGATGCAGCCTAGCACCGTGTTGGCTTTTTTCGCAGCTGCAGCACACGGCTGGCTCCTATTTAAGGGATTGTCCACTAGGACTCTGAGATCTCTCTCACAGTTACTACTATCTTGTAAATAAAGAGCCAGGTTTTTTTCACGGGTGGCAGTTCAGCCTGACACAGGCTTTTCAAAATCCCTTAATTTTAATGGCCTTGATTTTATTCTCCTGCTTTTTCCCCTGTGTGTATTTCTAATTGCTGCAGGCTGCCTTGAGTGTCGGAAGGCCAGAAAAACAGCTCCTAGGAGAGACTTTTTGAACGAAATGTGGAAGTTAAAGCATTTGGGTAGCAAATATTGGGAGGCAGTGATGTCAGGAACAGAGATAATTCGGGTTTTTTTCAGCAATAGTGACTTTAATAAGGTTGGTGCCGAGAAACGTTCGCAGCTCCGGCTAACTCACAGATACCGCTGAGATTCTATTTTGAGCATGTCGTACAAGACCCAAGGGGAAAAAAAAAAGAGAATGCAGCATGTTTAATGTTTTATTATTTTTTTTAAAGGAACACCATTCGAGAAAGACCTCTGCAAATTAGGCCGGTGGGGAGAAGCAAAAAAAAAAAACAAAAAGAAAAAAAATCAGGGCAGGATAGTCTAATGAATCGAAAAGCTGAAGAGAGTGATTTATAAAGAAGGCTGGATTTTAAAAAAAAAAGATGTAAAAAAAATAATATGGACCTAGATGTTCAAAGAAGCAATTAAGGAGGAAGGAGACAAGGAGAGTCAAGAAGTATTTTTGAAGGGTGCTAACGCAGTGGAATTATTCAACATGATCGATGGGGGCGCAGCGTTGTGGCCTGATTAAATTAAGGGACGGGAAATTTATGCGCAGGAGGAAGGACGCAACGACCGAATAGAACAAAAGGAAGGAGAGAAAGCGAAGATAATAATAATAATAATAATAATAATAATAATAATAATAATAATAATAATAAAAAACAACAACAACAATAATAATAAAGTTGGAAGGAACCTTGGAGGTCATCTAGTCCAACCCCCTGCTCAGGCAGGAAACCCTATACCATTTCAGACCAATGGCTGTCCAGTCTCTTCTTAAAAACTTCCAGTGTTGCAGCATTCACCACTTCTGGAGGCAGGTTGTTCCACTGGTTAATTGTTCTAACTGTCAGGAAGTTTCCCCTTAGTTTTAGGTTGCTTCTCTCCTTGATGAGTTTCCCTCCGTTGCTTCTTTTTCTGCCTTCAGGCGCTTTGGAGAATGGCGTGGTTCCCTCTTCTTTGGGGCAGCCCCTGAGCTGCAGGGAAAACAAAATGGGGGTAAAATGGGGCAAAACCCATTAAACAGCTGCCCTGCTCTGCAGTGGAAATTTTGGCTGCGATGGCAGTCGTACGCCGGAGACTAATTCTAATAAATTGCTCTTTCCCATTCATTTCTTTTCTTCTCTCCTTGATGAGTTTCCATCCCTTGCTTCTTGTCCTGCCTTCAGGCACTTTGGAAAATAGCTTGACTCCCTCTTCTTTGGGGCAGCCCCTGAGATACTGGAACACTGCTATCATGTCCCCCCTCGTCCTTCTCTTCATTAAACTAGACATACCCAATTCCAGCAACCGTTCCTTATATGTTTTAGCCTCCAGTCCCTTGGTCATCTTTGTTGCTCTTCTCTGTACTCTTTCTAGAGTCTCAACATCTTTTTTACATCGGGGTGACCAAAACTGGATGCCGTATCCCAAGTGTGGCCTTACCAAGGCCTTGTAAAGTGGTATTAATACTTCACGTGATCTTGATTCTATCCCGCTAGATGCTTCTAGCTAGCGGTCTGATCCAACTGATGAATGCCAAGGAGACGATTCCATTTCCGGGTTCAAAATTTTATGAATTATCAAAGCATAACATACGAAAATTATAAAGAAAAATGAAAATAAAGGCAAAACAATGGGGGAGGAAAAAAGTGTAGAGAAAAGATGGGGGGAAAGAGAGAGAGAGAGAGAGAAAAGCATTGATTTCCGACTCCTTTTGGTGCAGTAGAATAAGGTAATAACATGAAACCTCAACTTTTTAACTTTGATATAATAATATAGACCAGCCATTTCTATAGCAAAAGACCTATCTATTTTCCCACCTCAAGCGCAAAGTCCCAAAGGAGTTTCCAGGTAGGAACAAAATGAATTGGGTTCCATTTCGTTTGGCAGAACACACAGATAGTCCTCGACTTACAATAATTCAATTACCGACCGTTCGGCCCAGAAAAAAGTGACTTAGGACCCTTTTTCACACTTATGACCATTGCAGCATCCCCATGATCAGGTGATCAAAGTTCAGAAGCTTGGCAACTGGCATGTACCTATGACGGTTGCAGTGTCCTGAGGTCACGTGATCCCCTTTCGCGTCCTTCTGACAATGGGGAAGCCAGATTCACTTAACAACCGAGTTACTAACTTCACAACTTAACTGTGACAAGAAAGGTCATAAAATGGGACAAAACTCACTTAACAAAGGTCTCACTTTGTTATGTCCTGAGCCTTGCAAGCAGGCTCGGGGCATTGCAGGCGGTTCCGGGCAGGTGCAAGCTGCCCGGGACCAGACAGGCTGTCGCCAGTGCTTGTGCGCATGCGCAAGTGCTGGCGCGCGAAAAGTAACACATTGACCCGGGAAAGTCCTATAAAAGGAGGCCGCGAGTTTTGGCCTTTTGCCGCCATATTCCAATGTAAGCTGAACTGAAGAATAAAAGGTTTCCTGAGAACTACAACTGCTTCTCGTGTCTTACCATTTCGCGATGGACTCAACACTGGTGACGAAGGTGGGATGCCTTACATCGAAGAAGAGAAGGTATAAGCTTACCCGAGTGAGTCTGGAGCGGCAGGAACGGCGTTGACTCGGCAGCTACCCGCCAATCCAGCGTGCATTCGGGGGTAGGCTGGCTGATAGACCCTTCCCGATACGAAAATGGCAAAGATTGGAAGGCTTTCGGAATTCGACGTCTCACATCCAGAGAGGTGGGAGTCCTACGTAGCCAGGGTGGAAAACTACCTCAAAGTGAACCAGGTGAGGGAAGAGAGCTTGAAGGCTGCCACCCTGCTGTGCGTTTGCGGTCAAGACGCATTCGAAATCGCTGAGAACCTCGCAGCACCTGTCCCTTTAGAGTCTGTCAGCTACGCAGATCTAAAGAAGTTACTGAAGGAGCACTTCCAGCCTAAGATGTCCGTCATCGCGTGGCGCCACACCTTCGAGCAGAGGGATCAACGACCCGGAGAATCAGCCAAGGAGTACATTGCCGCATTGAGGAAAGCCGCCAAACATTGCAAGTTCAAGGACCTCGAAGAACGACTGAGGGACCGGTTTGTATGCAGGCTAAGGCATCGAGAGTTACAACAGAGACTTTTCGCCAAGGAGGATTTGTCCTTCCAAGATTCCTTGAGAGAGGTCACCGCAGAAGAAGCAGCGGGCGGCGCCATCAAGAACATGCGGCCGATCAGAAACAGTCCAGATGCTGCATCCGTGCACCAGGAAGAAGTCCAAAGAAACTCCGAGGAGGATCCGGACGAGGAAGTGGACCGTCTCCACCCCACAAAGGAAGGAAAACCAAGAGGAAGCTCTTCAGCTCTCCCCAAGTGCATCGGTTGTGGAGGTCGCCACAAGAGAGCCGACTGCAAGTTCCGCTCCGCTACCTGCCGGGCGTGCGGAAAACAAGGACACATTGCAGCTGTGTGCCTGGGCCGTCAGAAGGTACAACCTCAGGAAGAATTGTGCCTGAAAGGTACCAGGGTCCCCAGCCAGAATAGGGTGGGGTTTTGCGCTTCGCGAAGAAGCATCTATAGGACAGGCACACACAAGGCCATTAAGAAAAAGCTGTCACTCAAGGTGAGGCTACAAGGGGTTCCATTAACTATGGAACTGGACACGGGGTCTGCACTTTCGATCATTTCTATGCACACATTTAGGAAGATTTGTTCCGGCAGCGGAACCCAGGCCAAGTTGAGGCCTTCTGACATTGTGCTAACAGATTTTCAAAACTCCAGAGTGTGTGTTAAGGGGGAGGCCACCCTTAACGTACAGTATAAGGATTTTGAGGGTCCACTAGACCTACTAGTAGTAGAGGGTGAACGAACGAGTCTCATAGGACTCGAGTGGTTTGAGGCCTTGGGGATACACGTCACAGGGCTCAACAGCCTACAAACACTCGACCTACAGGAAGTCTGCAAAGAATTTGCAAACGTTATCAGCCCCCAGCTGGGCACATTCAAAGGACCCCCTGTGTCGTTAAAGTTAGACCCCACGGTCACTCCCATTAGAATTAAAGCAAGAAGGGTCCCTTTTGCTTTAAAGAGTAAAATTGACACTGAGTTGGATAAACTGATCCAACAAGGAATTCTAGAACCAGTTGACTCCAGTCCATGGGAGACCCCCATTGTCACGCCTCTTAAGGCAAATGGGGACATTCGCATCTGTGCTGATTACAAATGCACTCTAAATAAGGCATTGCAGCAACATGCCTATCCTGTTCCTGTGGTCAGTCATATCCTGGCCTCCCTCAAGGGGGGGGCGCGTTTTTGCAAAGCTTGACCTAGCTCAAGCATATCAACAGCTGCCTGTTGATGATGCTGCTGCTATAGCTCAGACTATTGTGACCCACAGAGGGGCTTTCAAGGTAAAGAGACTTCAATTTGGAGTAAATGTCGCTCCTGGGATTTTCCAAAGCATAATGGAAAACACACTACGGGGTATACCAGGGGTTTGCCCCTATTTTGATGATGTCTTAATTGCAGGGGACTCCACACACATTCTAGCTGAAAGGCTAAGGGCTGTCCTGTGAAGGTTCAGGAAAACGGGACTCAAACTCAAGAAGGACAAATGTAAAATTGGGGTACCTTCTACTGAGTTTCTGGGGTTCAAAATTGATGCTGCTGGGATTCATCCTGCTGAATCCAAACTAAAAGCCATTATGCAAGCCCCTAGGCCAAAGTCTAAGGCCGAACTACAGGCTTTTCTGGGCCTTCTGAATTTCTACAATTCCTTTCTTCCACATAAGGCTAGTGTAGCTGAGCCTCTTCACAGGCTATTAAATAAACAGGCAGTGTGGCAGTGGTCACAAACACATGAGGCTAGTTTCAACGAGGTCAAGGCCTTGCTCACTTCTAACAGTGTACTTGCTCACTTCAATGAGTCCCTTCCTGTGTGCATCGCTTGTGATGCTTCCCCTTATGGGGTGGGTGCTGTACTGAGCCACCTCAGGGCTGATGGAACTCAGGTTCCTGTTGCATATTACTCCAGGACATTGTCTTCAGCTGAGCGCAACTATGCTCAAATAGACAGGGAGGCCTTAGCTGTTGTTGCTGGAATTAAAAAATTCCATGATTTTTTATATGGTAGGCATTTCACGGTCTTCACTGACCATAAGCCTCTGCTGGGACTGTTTACCACACGTAAACAAACCCCCCAAATCATCTCCCCCAGGATGCTCAGGTGGTCTATCTTTTTGTCTGCATATGATTTTTCCCTACTTCACAAGCCTGGGAAGGAAATGGGCCATGCTGATGGCCTTAGTAGATTACCCCTGCTGGTAATAGAGGCTGACCCCGTGCCAGCCATCAATATTCTCTCCATTCAAGACTTGCCCGAGTCCCCCCTGAATGCCAGGGATGTAGCCGCTGAATCAGGCACAGATCACACACTTTCACGTGTCCTTTCTTGGGTTTTGTCTGGATGGCCTGAGCACTGTCCTAGTCCTGAGTTTCAGAGTTTCTGGTCTAAAAGGAACGAGTTGTCCACCTCTCAGGGTTGTCTGCTTTGGGGAAGCAGAGTTGTCATTCCCACCTCAATGAGGACTAGGGTCTTAGATTCCCTCCACGAGGGTCATCCTGGCATTGTACGAATGAAGGCTCTTGCACGCAGCCACTTGTGGTGGCCAGGTGTAGACAAAGACATAGAAGCTAAGGTGCATGCTTGCCACCTTTGTCAATGCTCACGCCCTGAAATGCCCCAAGCTCCTGTGCATAGATGGGAGGAAACACAGTCTCCATGGTCTAGGGTGCATATTGACTACGCTGGGCCCTTTCAGGGTCAATTCTTCTTGGCCCTCGTTGACAGCCATTCAAAATGGCTTGAGGTTGTACCTGTCTCTTCCACCACCACTGCAAAGACTATTCAGGTACTGAGGGGGATTTTTGCTGCACACGGGCTCCCAGACGTCATTGTGTCTGACAACGGCCCTCAATTCACTTCCTCCGAATTCCAAGCTTTCTTGCAGGCTAACATGATTCGTCATGCCACTTCTGAACCTTTCCACCCGTCCACCAACGGTATGGCTGAACGCATGGTTCGCATCACAAAGGACGCCTTGAAAAGACTCACCTATGGGGACTGGCATCACAGGTTGGCTGACTTCCTCCTTTCTTATCGCACCACACCGTCCACTTCTACAGGGAGAAGCCCAGCTGAACTTCGTTGGGGGCGCAAACTGACTACCAAGCTTCACCGGTTGCATCCGGACAGACTGCCTCCTTCTGTCTCACACCCCAGGGCACCTAGGCAACTACTTGTGGGTGCCCCAGTTTGGACTCGTAATTACGGGCCCGGTCATACATGGGTCCCCACATCTATATCCAGGGTCACAGGTCCTCTCTCCTACGAGGTCTCCCTGGACAACGGTCGTGTCCTGCGTCGGCACATTGACCAACTTCGCCCTAGACGGGACCTTCCCGCTGAGACTCCTGGGTCTTTTCCAGGGGGGGGGAGGGGGAGCCCTTTGGGCAAAGGGAGGGGTATGGGCTGCTGCCCATTACCAATGAGGGAGCCACAAACGGCCCATCCCAAAATTCCGCGAGTGCTCCAAACAGGAATTCTAGGAGCTTAACCAGTCATCAGGCATTCACGCCTACTCCAGCCAGGGAGTTACCCCGGGGGCACAATCACTACTCATCCGCACCACTCAGTACTCCAGTCAGGGAGGATACCCGGGAGCATCCCAATAAACCATACCCCGCAAGAGAGCTGGCACACACTCCTCATAGTTGGCCTGACCTTACCCCTAGTCCTAGAAGGGGGCAAACATACAGGGAGGTGGTCGAGGAACCAAATCCCGACTACAACACCTCTGACCCCCAGCAGGGGATAACTGAGTTTTGGAAACCCACACAAGCCCGGACATAGAACGGGATTCAGGGAATGAACAGCCTCCTGACAGGTCTTGGACGGACCTAGGAGGTTCTACAGAAACGCCCAACAGTGACTGTCACTTAGAAGGGCCAGAGAGCCTACAGCTAGGCGGGTCAACCAGGTCACAAAGTGAAAGAAGCCCTGGCCTGACGAGCCCGGTGGGCAAGCAAGCAGGCCAGGCATTGGAGCACAGTCCTTGGGAGTCACCAAGGCATAACAAGGGGAACAGGCACACATCACCCCTCAGTCAAGGGGTACCTGTCAGACACCCACAGCTTAGGAGGTCACAGAGAGCAAGGAAATCTCCTAAGTACTTAGAGGATTACATAACACTATTGGCTAAACAGAGCCAGTAGAAAGGTAGAAACACTAAGGCAATGGAAACGGGGGGAACTCTGAACATTGGGGGAGCAGAGCACTGTATTAAGAGTGGGTTGTGTATTATTATGGCATTGGTCGTAGTTTTAGCCCGGGGGAAAGGGGTGTTATGTCCTGAGCCTTGCAAGCAGGCTCGGGGCATTGCAGGCGGTTCCGGGCAGGTGCAAGCTGCCCGGGACCAGACAGGCTATCGCCAGTGCTTGTGCGCATGTGCAAGTGCTGGCGCGCGAAAAGTAACACATTGACCCGGGAAAGTCCTATAAAAGGAGGCCGCGAGTTTTGGGCTTTTGCCGCCATATTCCAATGCAAGCTGAACTGAAGAATAAAAGGTTTCCTGAGAACTACAACTGCTTCCCATGTCTTACCATTTCGCGACGGACTCAACACACTTAGCAGCATATTTTCGGAATGTCGCAACAGTGAGACGGGTGGTATATGAATTGGATAAATAAAATAAGATACATAAACTAAAAAGTTTGGTTCTGGTGTAGATCCTGAACCATCTCCCAAGCTACTGGTAAAGTACTGCTAGTCCTCGCTTAGTGACTAGTTGCTTAGCGACTATTTGAAGTAACAAGGGAACCTCCCCAAAGTGACTTACGATCCGGTTCTAGAGTTCTGACAGTTGAACAGACACACACACACACACACACACACACACACACACACACACACACAATTGCATTTATGGCACAGGTTCCCCTTTACAGCTGATTGCATATCTGTAGTCACCTGCAAGATTTTTGGCAAAAACACTCCTAGAAAAGCATTGATTCGCTTAACGAGTGTGTGTGTTTTTTTAAAAATTTATGTTTTTATACACAGGCATTGCTTCCTGAAGCCCTGGAGAGGAAGGCAAAAATAAAAAGACAAAAAGAAACGTAGACACACAGACACACAAGAGAAAATGAAGGGAAATGAAAGAAATCTTTGCTACTCACCTTATTTCAGTTATTAATGCTCGGGTCAGGTCTAGGTTAAATTCATGGCATACGCAAAGCCAGGTTTAGGATTCATCCTGATGAGAGAGGTTTTGGTTAGTATGCTATGCAAACTCACTTGTTAGAACATAGAATAGAGAACAAGGAGTAATAAGATTGGGAGGGACCTTGGAGGTCTTCTAGCCCACCCACCACTGCTCAAGCAGGAGACCTTATTCCATTCCAGACAAATGGCTGTCCAATCTCTTCTTGAAAATCTCCAGTGTTGGAGTGTTCACAACTTCTGGAGGCAAGGAGTTTCACTGATTAATTGTTCTCACTGTCAGGAAGTTTCTCTGTAGTTCTAGCTTGGTTCTCTCTCTCTCAATCTTCCATCTTCTACCAAAGAAGAGGGAGTCAAGCTATTCTCCAAAGCGCCTGAAGGCAGGACGAGAAGCAATAAATGGAAACTAATCAAGGAGAGAAGCAACCTGGAACTAAGGAGAAATTTTCCTGACAGTCAGAACAATTAACCAGTGGAACAACCTGTCTCCAGAAGCGGTGAATGCTCCAACACTGGAAGTTTTTAAGAAGAGACTGGACAACCATTTGTCTGAAATTGTATTAAAGTCCCACCTCATTCTCTTCTCTTCTCTTCTCTTCTCTTCTCTTCTCTTCTCTTCTCTTCTCTTCTCTTCTCTTCTCTTCTCTTCTCTTCTCTTCTCTTCTCTTCTCTTCTCTTCTCTTCTCCTCTACTCTACTCTACTCTACTCTACTCTACTCTACTCTACTCTACTCTACTCTATATTACATTCTATATTCTACTCTATTCTACTCTACTCTACTCTACTCTATTCTGTATTACATTCTATATTACATTCTCTACTCTACTCTATATTACATTCTATATTACATTCTATATTCTACTCTACTCTACTCTACTCTACTCTACTCAACTCTACTCTATATTACATTCTATATTACATTCTATATTCTACTCTACTCTACTCTACTCTGTTCTGTATTACATTCTATATTACATTCTATACTCTACTCTATATTACATTCTATATTCTACTCTACTCTACTCTACTCTACTCTACTCAACTCTACTCTATATTACATTCTATATTACATTCTATATTCTACTCTACTCTACTCTACTCTGTTCTGTATTACATTCTATATTACATTCTATACTCTACTCTATATTACATTCTATATTCTACTCTACTCTATTCTACTCTACTCTACTCTACTCTACTCTATTCTGTATTACATTCTATATTACGTTCTATACTCTACTCTACTCTACTCTACTCTACTCTACTCTACTCTACTCTACTCTACTCTACTCTACTCTACTCTACTCTACTCTACCCTACCCTACCTTATCCTATCCTATTCTTCTTATTCTGCTGTCTCGAAAGTTTCCTTAACTATAAATGTTGCCACAGCAGGGCAAGGATGCAATTTTCTGTGACCCAATTTCCCTACCAGGTTCCCCCCCCCCAACTTCCTTTTAGAAATAAAATAATTTACTTCTTATTGTTTTGCACTGATATACTGAGTCCTTTGCTGGTTAGAATATTTTTCTGCCTTCCCTATAGGCTGCATGCTTGCCAGATGGATGCATTGTTTTTAATTAGAGGGATTAAAAATATATATTATGCTTGGCTTTTAGGGGCTGATGTTGGTTATTGTTGTTCACTTAATTCCCATTCCTCCCGGCATTCACTCAGTTTCCAATTAGAATTTGTGCAGGCATTCGCCCCAGTCATTATTTTCCCAAAAAGCTAGAAAGATCCACAGTTTAAATTTATTCCCTAAACACTCCTCCCACGATTGCATATTATTAGTTATGTGCACGTTTAATTCGCAAATGTTAGTCCCTTTCGTTAAACCTGTGAGTGAACTTCTCAGAAATTCAATTTTTGATCTCATTTAGAGTTTTTTTTTTAAAGAGCATTCATTTTACACATGACTAAACTCAGGCGAATGAACATTTCTCGGGGATTCTGGGAATTGAAGTCCACACAGCTTAAAGTTCCCAGGTCTAAAAAAATATCGATGTACATCTTTTTATTGATTTCCTTATTTCCTCATTGTCAAGCAGGAGACCCTATCTCAGGGGTCTTCAAACTTGGCCCTTTTATGACTGGTGGACTTCAACTCCCAGAATTCCTCAGCCAGGAATTCTGGGAGTTGAGGTCCACCAGTCATAAAAGGGCCAGGTTTGAAGACCCCTGGTCTGGATCCAAGCCCGCAGTTTCATCAAAATGGTCGACTGAGGAATTCTGGGAGTTGAAGTCCACCAGTCATGAAAGGGCCAAGTTTGAAGACCCCTGGTCTGGATCCAAGCCTGCAGTTTCATCAAAATGGCCGACTGAGGAATTCTGGGAGTTGAAGTCCACCAGTCATAAAAGGGCCACGTTTGAAGACCCCTGCCCTATACAATTCCAGCCACTTGTCTGGAATAGTATAGGGTCTCCTGCTTGAGCGGGGGAGGACTAGAAGACCTCTGAGGTCCCTTCCAACTGTGTTATTCTGTTATTTCCTCGGTCTGGCATGCATTCATTGGCATCTGAATTAAGTCAAGATGATGTTGCTTGCATGGGAACACCAAAGTTAACACTTTAGAAGATAAACTCAAGATTCAGAAGGATTTTGACAGATCTAAGCCCTGGGCCCTACCCAACAAAATCCAATTCAATGGTGAATAAAATAAGGTCCTAAATGTCTGCAAGGAAAACCAAATGCAAAGATATAGTATAGACCAGGGGTAGGCAACCTTGGCTCTTTTATGACTTGTGGACTTCAACTCCCAGAATTCCTGAGCCAGCATGAGGGAATCTTTGGCCCCTTCATGACTTGTGGACTTCAACTCCCAGAATTCCTGAGCCAGCATGAGGGAATCTTTGGCCCCTTCATGACTTGTGGACTTCAACTCCCAGAATTCCTGAGCCAGCATGAGGGAAACTTTGGCCCCTTCATGACTTGTGAACTTCAACTCCCAGAATTCCTGAGTCAGCATGAGGGAAACTTTGGCCCCTTCATGACTTGTGGACTTCAACTCCCAGAATTCCTGATCCAGCATGAGGGAAACTTTGGCCCCTTCATGACTTGTGGACTTCATCTCCCAGAATTCCTGAGCCAGCATGAGGGAAACCTTGGTCCCTTCATGACTTGTGAACTTCAACTCCCAGAATTCCTGAGCCAGCATGAGGGAAACTTTGGCCCCTTCATGACTTGTGGACTTCAACTCCCAGAATTCCTGAGCCAGCATGAGAAAACTATGGCACCTTCATGACTTGTGGACTTCAACTCCCAGAATTCCTGAGCCAGCATGAGGGAAACTTTGGCCCCTTCATGACTCGTGGACTTCAACTCCCAGAATCCCTCAGCCAGCATGGCTCAGCTTGGAAGCCTCTCCCTTTCCCCTCAGCATGGCTGGCTCAGGAATGCTGGGAGTTGAAGTCCACGAGTCATAAAAGAGCCAAGGTGGCCTACCCTTGCCCAAATGCCTGAATTTTGATCATGTGACCCTGAGGAAAAATATTTAAATATTTAAACCAGGGGTCTTCAAACTTGACCCTTTCATGACTGGCGGACTTCAATTCCCAGAATTCCTCAGCCAGCATGGTGGAACTATGGCCCCTTCATGACTCGTGGACTTCAACTCCCAGAATCCCTCAGCCAGCATGGCTCAGCTTGGAAGCCTCTCCCTTTCCCCTCAGCATGGCTGGCTCAGGAATGCTGGGAGTTGAAGTCCACCAGTCACAAAAGAGCCAAGGTTGCCTGGTATAGGTGGTACCTGACTGAACAATAGCAATGAGTGAGGGATCTTGGAGTCCTAGTGGACAATCACTTAAATATTAGCCAGCTGTGTGCTGCAGCTGCCAAAGAAGCTAACCCAGCTGTAGGCTGCATCAACAGAGCATCAAGATCAAGTAATAATATTACTTTATACTGCACTGGTCAGACCATATTTGGGATATTGCATCCAATTCTGGTCACCACGATGCCATATTAAAAAAAAAGAGATTGACACTCATCACTGGAGATTTTCAAGAAGAGACCAGACAGCTACTTGTCTGGAACGGTGTACAGTCTGCAGCTTGAGCAGGGGGTTGGACTAGAAGATCTCCAAGGTCCCTTCCAGCTCTATTATTCTGTTAAAGAAGAAGATGCAATGCCTTTACAATGCCTTGGTAAGGCCACACTTGGAATCCTGCATCCAGTTTTGGTCACCACGATGTAAAAAAGATGTTGAGACTCTAGAAAGAGTGCAGAGAAGAGCAACAAAGATGATTAGGGGACTGGAGGCTAAAACCTATAAGGAACGGTTGCTAGAATTGGATATGTCTAGTTTAATGAAGAGAAGGACAAGGGGGGACAGGATAGCAGTGTTCTAGTATCTCAGGGGCTGCCCCAAAGAAGAGGGAGTCAAGCTACTCTCCAAAGCGCCTGAAGGCAGGACAAGAAGCAATGGATGGAAACTAACCAAAGAGAGAAGCAACCTAGAACTGAGGAGAAACTTCCTGACAGTTAGAACAATTAATCAGTGGAACAGCCTGCCTCCAGAAGAGGTGGATACTCCAACACTGGAAGTTTTAAAGAAGAGACTGGACAGCCATTTGCCTGAAATGGTATAGGGTTTCCTGCCTGAGCAGGGGGTTGGACTAAAAGACCTCCAAGTTCTCTTCCAACTTTATTGTTATTGTTGTTGTTGTTGTTATTGTTATGGTCGACCTATTCTCCAAAGCACCTGAAGGTAGAACTAGAAGCAACAGATGGAAACTCATCAAGGAAAGAAGCGACCTAGAACTAAGGAGGAATTTCCTGACAGTGAGAACAATTAATCAGTGGAACAATTTGCCACCAGAAATTGTGAATGCTGCAACACTGGAAGTTTTTAAGAAGAGACTGGACAGCCATTCTATATTCTATGTCCTCCTGCGTTGCCATGTGGACATCTATGACTGTTGCAAAGCTCTGGGTGAAGCTGCAAAGAGACTTGTCTGCATCTTTTAGCTGGAAATCTAAGGATAGTCCGGTTTTTTTGTTTTGCAGCCCAAAGATGTCAACGCTGCTAACATTAGATATTTTTCCATTGACAACAGATGGAAATCTAGCCATCTTTTTCCCTTTCGCTTTTAGAGTTAGATCAGGGGTAGGCAACCTTGGCTCTTTTATGACTCATGGACTTCAACTCCCAGAATTCCTGAGTCAGCTATGGTGACTCAGAAATTCTGGGATTTGAAGTCCATGAGTCATAAAAGAGCCGAGGTTGCCTATCCCTGAGTTAGATGATGCTGGGTGGGGGATGTGAATGAGAGTCCAGCTAGACATAACAACACTAAACTTACCATGAGAATCAAGGTTATTGAGCCCAGAGCTGATAAAGAATTGGTGGGCTGGAGAACTGGAGAGGAAGCCAGCGCTTCAAGCTAATCGGGGATTGTGACTTTTGACTGTTAATTGGAGGAGGGAATTGTGCTTTGATACAATGTGCCCAGGGGAGGGGAATTCAGTTTTTGGCTTCGATTATGTAAGTGCCGATATTATGCTTCTCAAATAAAAGATCCTTTAAGGTAAACAATGCCTCAAAGTTCTTCTGAAGAGTTTCATCTGTCGGAACCATGGCAGCTGGCTCATCTTGTTGATATGTACTGTATAATAGTAATAATAATAATAATAATAATAATAATAACAATAATAATAATAATAATAATAATAATAATAATAATAATAATAATAATAACAAACATCAGAAAATTTGTGCAAAGATCGATGGCACAATGGAAGACACAGTTGCAGATCAATGGTGAGAGGCTGGGAGAGGTTAATATCAAGAGAGGAATATTTCAAGGAGATTCATTATCACCATTACTATTTGTTATTGCACTGTTTCCTCTGTCAACAATACTGAATAACTCAGGACATGGCTATCAAACATCAAAAACATCTGCCAGACTATCCCATCTCCTTTATATAGATGACCTGAAGCTGTATGGAAAAACATCATCTGAAATAGAATCGCTGCTCAACACTGTCCGTATATATAGCCAAGATATTGTTATGGAGTTTGGCTTGGACAAATGTGCCACACTTACTATCAAACAAGGAAAAGTAGTGAAAACTGAAGGAATCAAGATGCCCCACGAAAATAACATTAAGAGTCTGGATGAGGAAGAGTACTACAAATACTTGGGTATCCTTCAAGCTGACAACATCAAGCACACTGAAGTCAAGAAAAAGATTAGAGGTGAATACATCAAGAGAGTGAAGAAGATCTTAAAATCCAAACTCAATGGAGGAAATACCATAAAGGCAATCAACACCTGGGCAATCCCAGTCATTAGGTACACAGCTGGAATAGTGGACTGGACTCAAGCAGAACTAAAAGCAATGGATAGGCAGACCAGAAAAATAATGACAATGAATCATGCCCTTCATCCACGCAGTGACATTGGTAGACTTTATCTACCAAGGCAAATAGGTGGGCGTGGAATGCTACAAGTACATCAGATGGTTGAAGAAGAAAAAATGGCTTTGGAAGAATATCTGGAGAACAATGATGAAGATGCACTGAAATTAGTATATCAGGAAGGCTTACTAACTACTGGAGAGACCAAACTGGCCTACAAGAAAGACCAAATGAAGAACAGAATAGAGGCATGGGAAGACAAAGCACTACATGGCCAATACATTAAAAAAATAGCTGGGAAAGCAGATAATAATAAAACCTGGCAATGGCTAAGAGCAGGAAAATTGAAGAAAGAGACCGAGGGACTAATTCTGGCTGCACAAGACCAAGCCTTAAGGACAAATGCATACAAAGTCAAAATTGAGAAGACAGCAACAGACAGTAAGTGCCGCCTATGCAAAGAAGCTGAAGAAACAGTGGACCACTTGGTAAGCTGTTGCAAGAAGATTGCACAGACTGATTACAAGCAGCGGCATGACAAAGTAGCAACAATGGTGCATTGGAAGATCTGCAAAAAATATCATTTGCCTGTAAGCAAAAACTGGTGGGATCATAAAATAGAGAAAGTCATAGAAAATGATAAAATTAAACTGCTCTGGGACTTCAGAATTCAAACAGACAAGCACCTGCAACATAACACCCCAGACTTAACAATTGTCGATAAGAAAGACAAAAAAGTCTGGATAGTGGACGTGGCAGTGCCTGGAGATAGCAGAATAGAAGAGAAAGAACTGGAGAAGATAACAAAATACAAAGACCTACAAATAGAAATAGAAAGACTGTGGCAAAAGCAAGCAAGGGTAGTACCAATAGTCATAGGCTCCTTGGGTGCAATCCCAAAACAACTGGAGCACCACTTGAACACCATTGGCATTGACAAATTCGCTATTAGTCAATTGCAAAAGGCGGCCTTATTAGGAACTGCTTCCATCCTGCGACGATATCTGTAATACCATCAAACATCCACATCTGCCTATCCCAGGTCCTGGGTAAGGACTCGATAGGTAGACAAAATGCCAAATCCAGTCTGAACATCTGGCTGACTGTGCGATGATCGATAATAATAATAATAATAATAAAGTTGGAAGGGACCTTGGAGGTCATCTATTCCAACCCCCTGCCCAGGCAGGAAACCCTTTTTCTAGCCCTTTTTTCTAATACAGTCCTCAACTTTCAACAGTCTGTTTAGTGACAGGTCCGGAAGTTACAACAGCAGTGAAAAAGTGACTTAGGACCGTTTTTCACGCTTAACAACCGTCACCTCATCCCCGCGGTCACCTGATCAAAATTCAGACGCT
The DNA here is from genome assembly GCA_039797435.1 of Crotalus adamanteus. NCBI lineage: Eukaryota > Metazoa > Chordata > Lepidosauria > Squamata > Viperidae > Crotalus > Crotalus adamanteus. The sequence goes on along the minus strand of CM077919.1, from coordinate 282,727,434 downwards.
TGGCAACCGACTCGTATTTACGACGGCGCTGTGTCCCTGAGGGGTGTCACGTGATCCCTTTTTGCGACCTTCTGACAAGCAAAGTCAATGGGGAAGCCGGATTCACTTAACAGCTGTGTTGCTAACTTGGCAGCTGTGGTGATTCACTTAACAACTTTGGCAAGGAGGGTCGTAAAACAGGCGCAAAACTCACTCAACACATGTTCCCCTTAGCCAGAGAAATTCTGGGCTGAATTGAGATCCTAAGTCAGGGACTACCTGTATGATATATACCAGGGCTCTCCAAACTTGGCAACTTTTAAGATTTGTGGACTTCAGTTCCCAGAATTCCTCAGCCGGCCTATTTTGCTTTAGTCCCCCACCTCACACCCCTCCCTCAGCAACTGAATCCCCTGCTGTGGTTTTGGTCTTAATAGGGAGTTAGAAGTATAATCCCACTTTTGTTTATTGTGACTGTCTATTCTCTCTCTCTCTCTCTCTCTCTCTCTCTCTCTCTCTCTCTCTCTCTCTCTCTCTCTCTCTCTCTCTCTCTCTCTCTCTCTCTCTCTCCTCTCCCTCTCTCTCTCTCCTCTCCCTCTTTCTGTATTTCTATTTCAACCTATTTCTATTTCTAATTTCTATTTCTCTCTCTTATCTGTCTCGATCCATCTGTCTGTCTCTATTTCTACCAACCTTTGCCATCTATTTCTCTCTCTCTATATATATATCTCTATCAACTATCATATCTATCTATCTATCTATCTATCTATCTATCTATCTATCTATCTATCTATCTATCTATCTATCATCTCTCTCTTTGAATTTCAACCCTTCTATTTCTATTTCCCTCATCTATATTCATCTGTCTGCCTGTTTATATTTCTAACAACTTTTGCTATCTATTTCTCTCTCTCCATCTTTATATATCTCTATCTATGATATATGTCTGTCTGTCTGTCCGTCCCATCGATCCATCCATCCATTGATCGATCGATCCATCGATCCATCGATCCATCCGCCCACCCGCCCACCTGCCCGCCTATCTATCTATCTATCTATCTATCTATCTATCTATCTATCTATCTGTCTGTCTGTCTGTCTGTCTGTCTGTCTGTCTGTCTGTCTGTCTGTCTGTCTGTCTGTCTGTCTGTCTGTCTGTCTGTCTGTCTGTCTTGTCTGTCTGTCTGTCTGTCCGTCCGTCCATCCATCCATCCATCCATCCATGCCTGCCTGCCTATCTATCTATCTATCTATCTATCTATCTATCTATCTATCTATCTATCTATCTATCTATCTATCTACAATTAAACCTAGGTCTAATTGACCAATCGGGGTGGAAAGGGTGTTCGCTAAATCAAAATGTCCGTTAAATATGAATTTGCACGCCTGATATACTTGATGTCATTTGGATAAATTTATACAGTTTGTATACAAGTCACATTCATTATGTAATTGCACAAGGGATAGAAATTAAAATAAATAACATGTATTAATGCGAGGCTTTGGAAATTATCTGTTATTTAAAGAGAAAGATCCATCCCAAATTTGCTCCATTGCCTTGCAAGTCCATTAAAGGAATATTAAACTGAAGTTTCACTGCATAATAGAATTGCACAGGGTAAATATCTTTAATTACAATTGACCAGTTCGCAGTTGGAAATTAATTATGGGGTATTGGCTGAATGGAGAAATAACCACATTCTTCACCTCTTTACCCAACACAATATTTAGCCCTGTTTACGGTTGACCTAAATAAACAAATGGGATCATATAGCGAATCCAGAGTTCTCACTCCAGGCACAAATGACCGGGTTAAAATTTCTCTACTTTGGAGAAAAATATGTGAATATTCAGCTCTCTAAAGAGGACTGATATTCTTGGAAAGGTAGAAGGATAGAGAAGAGAAGGATAGAGAAGAGGATGATCAGCACCCAGGTGAATGGACTCAATTAGAGCAGGCTAATTGCAAGACTTAAAAGTTGAGGTCGGGGACAGATCGTCCCAGAGAAAAACCTGGTTTCTAAGAATTATCACTTCAGTCTAAGATAGGTGGCTATATAAGTAAGATAAATAAATAAGTGGACAACTTTTTTTAAAAAAAAAATCCCACCTTTTTATATACAACTCGAAGAAGCAAGCATAACCAATACTATTTTCCCAACAACAACAATAGTAATAATAGTAATAATAATAATAATGATAATAATGATGATAATGATAACAATAATGATGATAACAATAATGACAACAACATTAACAACAACAATAATAATAATAATTGGAAGGGACCTTGGAGGTCATCTAGTCCAAACCCCTGCTCAGGCAGGAAACTCTATACCATTTCAGGCAAATGGCTGTCCAGTCTCTTCTTAAAAACTTCCAGTGATGGAGCAGCCACAACTTCTGGTGGCAAGCTGTTCCACTGGTTAATTGTCCTCACTATTAGGAAATTCCTCCTTCGTTCTAGGTTGCTTCTCTCCTTGACGAGTTTCCATCTGTTGCTTCTTGTCCTGCCTTCAGGTGCTTTGGAGAATAGCTTGACTCCCTCTTCTTTGGGGCAGCCCCTGAGATACTGGAAAATATCAATCATGTCACCCTTCGTCCTTCGCCAATTGTTGCAACTGTTCTTCGAATGTTTCAGTCTCCAGTCGCCTGATCATCTTTGTTGCTCTTCTCTGCACTCTTTCTAGAGTCTCAACACCTTTTTTACATCATGGTGACCCAAACTGGATGCAGGATTCCAAGGGTGGACACAATAACCCTGTGAGGTGGGTTGAGATAAAATGATTGGCCCCAAGTCATCCAGTCAGCTTTACAGGAGGATGTGATACAAAGATAAGGAGGACACTTTGTTCTCCAAAGCACCTGAGGGCAGGATAAGAAGCAACGGATGGAAACTAATCAAAGAAAGGTCCAAGCTAGAACTAAGGAGAAACTTCCTCACAGTCAGAACAATTAATCAGTGGAACAACCTGCCTCCAGAAGTTGTGGATGCTCCAACACTGGAAGTTTTTAAGAAGAGACTGGACAGCTATTTGTCTGAAATGGTATAGGGCTTCCTGCCTGAGCGGGGGGTTGGACTAGATGACCTCCAAGGTCCCTCCCAACTCCGTTAGACTGCTATTCTGTTATGAATCAGAAGTCCAAAATTGGTTTTCAGCTAAAAGGCAAGACATAGATCCATGGTCGTAGAGAGCAGCTTCATGAAGACGTGGTTTCAATTTGGCAGCTAAGAAAAAGGCAAATTCCAAATTTTGGGATTTTGATCTACCTTGGCTTGATCCAGCAGGATTATTCTTCAGGCCAATAAATAAATACTTCACCCCAAGGGGAATCAAGCCAAAGGAAATCCTGTTGTACAATCGCTCTCCGATCAGGGAAGTGTGAGTTTGTCAATAGACAAGGTTTTCATCCCTGTGAAGATGAAGAATTATCTTTGTACTGAGCGTGTTTAAATGAGAATTAAGGCAGTGGGAAACAGGAAAGCTGCAAAAGAATTCCTGGGTTGTATTTAAAGAAAAAAAAAATGGGAAGGCGATGATATACATTTTTACATGTCTGGAGAGCTTTGTTTCTTGGTCTCCTGCCAGACTGTTTCACGCATGATTTATGGATGCATAATAAAAATATTGCAAGCCAGGGACTGATTTTAGATTTCCCCAGCAACACAGAAGAAAGATCTTTTTTTAAAAGTACTTCTTTAAAGGAATCGACAGCACGTGTTCAGCTGAAAAGAATAAACCAGCATATCACAGATTCTCAGAATGACCTTGCACAGTCAGAGAAGAGATGAATGGAAAGGAAGATGGTGCCCAGGTATCTGATCCCCAACATTTCACTCTTGAACCCCAATCCTGTACAGAGTTGCTTTAATACAGGGGTCTTCAAACCTGGCCCTTTTAGGGCTGGTGGACTTCAACTCCCAGAATTCCTCAGCCAGCATGCTGTATATTCTCTTCATATCTAAATAAATTCTCATTCAACCTCCAAGTCCTTCTAGTTTTTTCTTCCGATGAAATTTCCAACCATACCGGACTATGGTCTGAAATTATTCTAGGAAATATCTTGATATTCTTCACCCTAGAAAGGAAATCACTAGTAACCAAGAAAAAAATCAATTCTAGAATAAGATTGGTGTCTATCCGAAAAAAAAGTAAAGTCTTTTTCCTCAGAATTCCGTTCTCTCCAAAAGTCTCTAAGTTCCAAATCATCCTTTAAGTCAAAAAAAAAAAAAAAAACTATAGGAAGTTTTAAAGTCAACTTTAAAAGGTGACCAACTTTTTTACAATGAAAAGGAGGACACAAATAAATTGAAGAAAAAAATATCGTAAATGAAAGAAACATTTTATTCATTGCAACAATAATACAGAATACACTATAATATGATAAATGTATAATAAAAAATATTTGTAACAATCACATTTTATATTGTAATTATGCTTACATGCCGCGCCCCCGCCTGCAGCCGCCCCGCCAGCACTGCTGCCCCGCCGTGTAGAGCAGGCCCCGCGTCTCCCAAAGCATCAGCTGTGCCGGCTCTGACCCTGGGGGGCAGCCCACTGTCAACACACCCCGCCTGCAGTTGCCCCACCAGCACACTGCCCACCCTGCACATCCCCGTATAGAGCAGGCCCGCAGCTCCCACAGCACGGGGGGCAACCGGCCACTGCCGCCCCTCACGCCCCCGCCCGTAGCAGCCCCGCCACCCCTGCCTCTTGCGCCCGCAGCCATTGTCCTAGCAGGGCCGAAGATCAAGAGAAAGTTACTGTGGCATCGCTGCTCCAGTCTCCTCCAGGTATCTTCGGGACTAACTAGGAGATGGTGTGGTTGGGGAGCAGGGAGGGGTGCAAAGTTCCTGCCAATTCGCCTTCGCTGCAGACAACTTACATGTGCAAATTTTGCCGGCCTGGTGTTTTGGCACGCTCAGCAGCAATTCCTATTGGCTTTCGAAAGCCAATAGGCGAAGTAGCACAGCTCATGCAAAAATTGAAAAAAAACATCAAGAAAGGTGTCGGAACACCGTTCTGAGCGTTCTATGAGAAAAAAAAAGCCCTGCAGATTAGTCTTCAAATATCGAAATGGAGGACATGTAGGAGGACGCTTTTTGAGGAAGGACAGAACTCACAAAAGGAGGACTGTCCTCCCTAAAGGAGGATGGTTGGTCACCTTAGTAGGCATGGGAGGCTTCCTCCAGGCCTCCGAGGCCTAGAACAGACTACTAGAAGTGGCATCTATGCACTTCCAGTGGGATGTTCTAGGCCTGGGAGGCTTCCTCCAGGCCTGCGAGGCCTAGACTGGACTTCCGGAAGTAGTGTGCATTCAGCCAGTTCTCCGAACTCAGCAAAATTTAGCTACCGGTTCTGCTCACCCGGTGTGAACCGTCTGAATCCCACCACTGAATTCGGTGTGTTTGGCTCAACAGTAGCAACTGGGAGAGGGATCCTAGGAGTCTTAGTAGACCACCATTTATGAGCCAACAGTGTGTGGCAGCTGCCAAACAAGCCAACACAATCCTAGGTTGCACCAACAGAGAGACAATATCAAGATTATGCAAAGTGATAATACTTCACCGGTGAGACCACTCTTGGAATAGCGCATCCAGTTCTGGTCACCAAGATACAAAAAAGATGTTGAGACTCTAGAACATGGGTCTTCAAACGTGGCAACTTTAAGGCTTGTCGACTTCAACTCCCAGAATTCCTCAGCCAGCCCTGGCTAGCTTTAGGACAAACTGCTGATAGTGGCATGCAAAACCTGTCTGAATCCATTGTGGCTTTCATTTTTGGGTTCTTTCCTCCCAGTTAAAAAAAGAGAACCCGATAACAAGACAAGACAAAAACCAACATCTGCATTTCTCTGCCCTGAGAGGCAGCCGAGGCAGAAAAGGGGTTAATCCATTTGAAAAAGATTAACTCTGCCAAGCATCTCCCCATCTTTCCCGCTGACGGCAATTATCTGAAGTCTGCAAGCCATTCCAGAAATCTGGATCTTGGCAGTTCCGCTGCTGGAGGGCCTGCTCCACAAAGCCAGAAGTCCTGAGGGGATCACTTGGTCTGGTGCCCAGGAAACGACAAACCGAAAAGGTCACACGTATCCCGAAAAGACACACTGCTCGGCAAATGTGATTGCCATTGTGCGGTTCCTTCTCCCCAGCCCCTGCTAGTTCCCGTCCTTTCTCCCCTGCCATTCACCTCTCTGCAAGCGCTTGAAGACTTTCGACCGTTTAGCAGATGTGGCAAACAACAGCACGAAAACAACGGGCCCTAAAATTTATTTATACTCAGGCGCACGAGCACGCACACACAGAGGTGCCTCCAATCGCTTGGCTCATCCTCATCCCTACAGGAAATAATTTCACACTTGGATAATATACTTAGGACATTAGCGAAGGATAAATCGTGGCGGCCACAGTTTTCAGCTTATCAGTTGGGCAAGCTTTCTGTCTTCCTTGCTCGCTTTCACCTTTTAAATCATGGGGAGTGTCCCTGCGAGAAATAAAAATAAAAATGCTTATGTCCAGGGGGAAAAAAAGAAAAAAGAAAAAAGAAAAGAAATGGGTATTTCTGTGCACTTCTCTTAAGGTTCTGCATCCAGAGACAATTTCTCTCAGAAAAGTTGCAACAGGGGGAAAGAGGCAGGGTTTAAGTGGAGCTATCCAGGTCTCCCAAGGAAATTTGAGGAGGAGGAGGAGGAGGAGGAGGATAAAGAGGGAAGAATAAATGAGTTCCTTGGCATTTGCAGAAGAAGGAGGGAAGAGAGAGGGAGAAGAAGAAGAAGAAGAAGAAGAAGAAGAAGAAGAAGAAGAAGAAGAAGAAGAAGAAGAAGAAGAAGAAGAAGAAGAAGAAGAAGAAGAAGAAGAAGAAGAAGAAGAAGAAGAAGAAGAAGAAGAAAAAAGAAAGAGATTGGGGACAAGGGGGTCGAGAGGGAGGAATAAATGAGTTCCTTGGCATTTGCAGAAGAAGAAGGAAAGAGAGGAGAAGGAGAAGGAGAAGAAGAAGGAGAAGGAGGAGGAGGAGGAGGAAGAGGAGGGGAGGAGGAGGAAGAAGAGATTGGGGGCAAGGGGGTCGAGAGGGAGGAATAAATGAGCTCCTTGGCACTTGCAGAAGAATATACAATTCCTGCTTCCTGGATTGTCATTTTGTGCTGAGCTGTTAAAAACCAAGGTTGGATCATTGTGCTTCTCTCTCTGCCAATCACAGATGGATTGGCAGATTAGAAGGCAAAGTTGAAATTGCAACAGCAGAGCAGCTACAGGAGACCAAGCAGGTACACAGACTGTACATGACCCAAAGTGCTTCCCAACAGGACCTGCCAACGTGTTGGGAAAGTCAATGCATGCTCCACTCCTTCATCCCTGGGAAATACGATGGGGATGCTCAACATCGATAGGCAGTGACTGGTGTAATCTATTCAGCCTTTTGGGGGGACGTTTCAAAGTAAGCAAGCATTTTGGAGGGCTTTTTCAAAATAAAATCTAGATCCATTTTGCAATGTTTGTTGAAACCATCCAAGTTAAAATAAAATGCCTACATGAATTAGGTATGATTTTTTTTTTAACCATCTGGAGTTTTCTAAGCTGAGCTTTGTTCTGAAGTTTAAAGTAGAATAACTAGCTGAAAAAATTATAGATAGATAGATAGATAGATAGATAGACAGATAGAGATAAGATAAACAGACTGACAGACCGATAGATGATAAATAAATTATAATGATAGATAGACAGATAGAGATAAGATAAACAGATTGACAGACTGATGGATGATAGGCAGATGAAGTTATGATAGATAGATCGATAGTTCGATTGATCAATAGTTAGACAGACAGACAGTAGGTAGGTAGGTAGATAGATAGATAGATAGATAGATAGATAGATAGATAGATAGATAGATAGATGAATGGATATAGATGATAGATAGATAGATGATAGATGATAGATAGATAGATAGATAGATAGATAGATAGAGACAGACAGATAGATATAGATAGATGGATGGATGGATGGATGGATAGAGATAGATAGATGATAGATAGACAGACAGACAGACACAGACAGACAGAGGTAAATAGATAGATAGATATAGATAGATAGATGATGGAGATAGATAGATAGATAGATAGATAGATAGATAGATAGATAGATAGATAGAAAGATAGATGATGGCTGGATAGATAGATGATAGAGATGATAGAAACAGACAGACAGATAGCTAGATATAGATAGATGGATGGATGGATAGATAGATAGATAGATAGATAGATGATAGATAGATAGATAGATAGATAGATAGATAGATGATAGATAGATGATGGATGGCTAGATAGATGATAGATAGATAGATAGATAGATAGATAGATAGATAGATAGATAGATACAGACAAATAGATAGGATGGATGGATAGATAGATGATGGATGGATAGATAGATGATAGATAGATAGATGATAGATAGATAGATGATAGATAGATAGATAGATGGATGGATGGATGGATGGATGGATGGATAGATAGATGATAGATAGATAGATAGATAGATAGATAGATAGATAGATAGATAGATATAGTAAGACGGATAGTAAGACAGATAAACATATGTATAATATATAATGATACACAGATGAAAAGCAGACAAATATAGAGGTGAAGCTAGAAAATGGTGGGTCTAAGCTAGCAAGGTGAAAATGTTAGTGTTATGTCCCGAGCCTTGCAAACGGCTCGGGGCGTTTGCAAGGCGGTCCCGGGCAGGTGCAAAGCTGCCCGGGACCAGACAGGCTGTCGCCAGTGCCATGCGCATGCGCGGGTGCTGGCGCGGGAAAAGTATCGCATTGACCCGGGAAATGTCTATATAAGAAGCTGGGAGGTTTTGGGAGCTGCAGAAGCCATCTACTTGTAAGCTGAACGCAGAATAAAGAAAACTGAGAACTACAACTGCTTCTCGTGTCTTACATTTCCGCGAAGGACTCAACACTGGCGACGAAGGTGGGATGCCTTACATCGCCTGGAAAGGAAGAAGTGTAAGCTTACCCAAGTGAGTCCTGAGCGGCGGAACGGTGTCGACTCGGCAGCTACTCGCCAATCCAGTGCGCATTCGGGGGTAGGCTGGCTGATAGACCCGTCTCCTGAAGATGGCAAAGGTTGGAAGGCTTTCGGAGTTCGACGTCTCACATCCAGAGCGGTGGGAGTCCTACGTAGCCAGGGTGGAGAACTACTTCAGGGCAAACCAAGTGAGGGAAGAGAGCTTGAAGGCTGCCACCCTACTTTGTGTTTGCAGTCAAGACGCCTTCGAAATCGCAGAAAACCTTGCAGCACCTGTTCCAGTAGAGTCTGTCAGCTACGCAGATCTGAAGAAGCTACTGAAGGAGCACTTCCAGCCCAAGATGTCCGTCATCGCATGGTGCCACACCTTCGAGCAGAGGGATCAACGATCCGGTGAGTCGGCCAAAGAATACATCGCCGCATTAAGGAAGGCCGCCAAGCACTGCGAGTTCAAGGACCTCGAAGAACGACTGAGGGACCGATTCGTGTGTGGGTTAAGGCATCGAGATCTACAACAGAGACTTTTCGCTAAAGAAGAATTGTCCTTCCAAGATGCCTTAAGAGAAGTCACCGCAGAAGAAGCAGCAGGCGGCGCCGTCAAGAACATGCGGCCGATCAGAAACAGTCCAGAGGTTGCATCCGTGCACCAGGAAGACGTCCAGGGGAACTCCGAGGAGGATCCGGACGAGGAAGTCGACCGTCTCCACCCCACGAAGGAAGGAAATCAGAAGGGAAGCTCTTCAGCTCCACTCAAGTGCATCGGCTGTGGAGGTCGCCACAGGAGAACCGACTGCAAGTTCCGCTCCGCTACCTGCCGGACATGCGGCAAACAAGGACACATTGCAGCTGTGTGTCTGGGCCGACGAAAGGTACAACCTCAGGAAGAACTGCGCCTGAAAGGTACCAGGGTCCCCAGCCAGAATAGGGTAGGGTTTTGCACTTCGCGAAGAAGCATCCTTAGGACAGGCACACACAAGCCCATTAAGAAAAAGCTGTCACTCAAGGTGAAGCTACAAGGGGTTCCATTAACTATGGAACTAGACACAAGGTCTGCCCTTTCAATCATCTCCTTGCATACATTTAGGAAGATTTGTTCCGGTAGTGGAACTCAGGTCAAGTTAAGGCCTTCTGACATTGTGTTAACAGATTTTCAAAATTCAAGAGTGTGTGTTAAGGGGGAGGCCACCCTTAACGTGCAATACAAGAGTTTTGAAGGTCCACTAGACTTATTAGTAGTAGGGGGTGAACGAACGAGTCTCATAGGACTCGATTGGTTTGAGGCCCTGGGGATACACGTCACAGGGCTCAACAGCCTACAAACACTCGACCTACAGGAAGTCTGCAAAGAATTTGCAGATGTTTTCAGCCCCCAGCTGGGCACATTCAAAGGACCCCCTGTGTCCTTAAAGCTAGACCCCACTGTCACTCCCATTAGAATTAAAGCAAGAAGGGTCCCTTTTGCTTTAAAGAGTAAAATTGACACTGAGTTAGACCAACTGATCCAACAGGGAATTCTAGAACCTGTTGATTCCAGTCCTTGGGAGACCCCCATTGTCACGCCTCTAAAGGCAAATGGGGACATTCGCATTTGTGCTGATTACAAATGCACTCTTAATAAGGCATTGCAGCAACATGCCTATCCTGTTCCTGTGGTCAGTCACATCCTGGCCTCCCTCAAGGGGGGGCGTGTTTTTGCAAAGCTTGACCTAGCTCAAGCATATCAACAGCTGCCTGTTGATGATGATGCTGCTACAGCTCAGACTATTGTGACCCACAGAGGGGCCTTCAAGGTAAAAAGGCTACAGTTTGGAGTGAATGTCGCTCCTGGGATTTTCCAAAGCATAATGGAAAACACACTACGAGGTATACCAGGGGTTTGCCCCTACTTTGATGATGTCTTGATTGCAGGAGACTCCACACACATTCTAGCTGAAAGGCTCAGGGCTGTTCTGTTAAGATTCAGGAAATCAGGCCTCAAGCTCAAAAAAGACAAATGCAAGATTGGGGTGCCTTCTACTGAATTTCTGGGGTTCAAAATTGATGCTGCTGGGATTCACCCTGCTGAATCCAAACTAACTGCTATTTTAGAAGCACCTAGGCCAAAGTCCAAGGCCGAACTTCAGGCCTTCCTAGGCCTCCTGAATTTCTACAATTCCTTCCTTCCACATAAAGCTAGTGTAGCTGAGCCTCTTCACAGGCTACTAGACAAACAAGCAGTGTGGCAGTGGTCACAAACGCATGAGGGTTGTTTTAACAAAGTCAAGGCTTTGCTCACTTCTAACAGTGTACTTGCACATTTCAACGAGTCCCTTCCTGTGTGCATCGCTTGTGATGCGTCCCCTTACGGGGTTGGAGCTGTCCTGAGCCACCTCAGGTCTGATGGAACTCAGGTTCCTGTTGCATATTACTCCAGAACATTGTCTTCTGCTGAGCGCAACTACGCTCAGATAGACAGGGAGGCTCTGGCTGTTGTTGCTGGAATTAAAAAATTCCATGATTTTCTATATGGCAGACATTTCACGGTCTTCACTGACCATAAGCCTCTGCTGGGACTGTTTACCACACGTAAGCAGACTCCCCAAATCATTTCCCCTAGAATGCTTAGGTGGTCTATTTTTTTGTCTGCATATGATTTTTCTTTACTCCACAAGCCTGGGAAAGAAATGGGCCATGCTGATGGCCTCAGTAGATTGCCTCTGCCAGTAGTAGAAGCTGACCCTGCGCCAGCTGTCAACATTCTATCAATCCAAGCCTTGCCCGAGCTCCCTCTTAGTGCCAGGGATGTTACCGCTGAAACAGGTACAGATTACACACTTTCACGTGTCCGTTCCTGGGTTTTGTCTGGTTGGCCTGAGCACTGCCCTAGTCCTGAGTTTCAGAGTTTCTGGTCCAAAAGGAACGAGCTGTCCCTTTCTCAGGGTTGTCTGCTTTGGGGAAACAGAGTTGTCATTCCCACCTCAATGAGGACTAGGGTCTTAGAATCCCTCCACGAGGGTCATCCTGGCATTGTTCGTATGAAGGCTCTTGCGCGCAGCCACTTGTGGTGGCCTGGTTTAGATAAAGATATTGAGGCTAAGGTGCATGCATGCCACCTGTGCCAACGATCTCGCCCAGAGATACCCCAAGCTCCCGTGCATAGATGGGAGGAAACACAGTCCCCATGGTCTAGGGTGCACATTGACTATGCTGGGCCCTTTCAGGGCCAGTTCTTCTTTGTCCTTGTTGACAGCCATTCAAAATGGCTTGAGGTTGTACCTGTCTCATCCACCACCACTGCAAAGACTATTCAGGTACTGAGGGGGATTTTTGCTGCACACGGGCTTCCAGATGTCATTGTGTCTGACAACGGCCCTCAATTCACTTCCTCCGAATTCCAAGCTTTCTTACAGGCTAACATGATTCGTCATGCCACGTCTGCACCCTTCCACCCGTCCACCAACGGTATGGCTGAACGTATGGTGCGCATCACAAAGGACGCCTTGAAAAGACTCACCTACGGGGACTGGCATCACAGGTTGGCTGACTTTCTCCTTTCTTATCGCACCACACCGTCCATTTCTACAGGGAGAAGCCCAGCTGAACTTCGTTGTGGGCGTCAACTTACTACTAAACTTGACCGGTTGCATCCGGACAGATTGCCTTCATCTACCTCACATCCTAGGGCACCTAGACAACTGCTTGAGGGTGCCCCGGTCTGGACTCGCAATTACGGGCCTGGTCATACATGGGTCCCCGCTTCTATTTCCAGGGTCACAGGTCCTCTCTCTTACGAGGTAGCCCTGGACAACAGTCGTGTCCTGCGTCGGCACATCGACCAACTCCGCCCTAGGCGGGATCTTTCAGATGAGACTCCTGGGTCTTTTCCAGGGGGGGAGGGGGACCCTTTGGAGCAAAGGGAAGGGCACGAATTGCTGCCCATCTCCACTGATGGAGCCACTGACGGCCCATTTCAAGCTTCCGCAAGTGCTCCGAAAAGGAATTCATGGAGCTTACCCACACAACAGGCACTCACGCCTACTCCAGCCAGGGAGTCACCCCGGGGGCATACTCACTGTCCACACACATCACACAGCACTCCAGTCACGGAGGATACCCGGGAGCATCCCAACAAATCATTCCCCGCAAGAGAGCTGGCACACAATCCCCAGAGTTGGCCTGACCTTACCCCTAATCCTACAGGGGGTCAAACTTACAGGGAGGTGGTCGAGGAACCAAGTCCCGACCGCAACACCTCTAGCCCAAATCAGGGAGTAACTGAGATTTGGGAAGGTACAGAGACCCACACGAGCCCGGACACAGAACGGGGCTTAGGGATTGAACAGCCTCCTGACAGGTCTTGGACGGACCTAGGAGGTCCTATAGAGATGCCCAGCAGTGGCTATCACTTCAAGGGGCCCGAGGGCCTACAGCTAGGCAGGTCAACCAGGTCACAAGGTGACAGAAGCCCTGGCCTGACGAGCCCGGTGGGCGAGCAAGCAGGCCAGGCATCGGGGCAAAGTCCTTGGAAGGCACCAAGGCATGATAAGGGGAACAGGCTCTTGTCACCCCTCAGTCAGGGAACACCTGTCAGAAACCCAGAGCTGAGAAGGTCACAGAGAGCAAGGAAGTCTCCTAAATACTTAGAGGATTACATAACACTGCTGGCTAAACAAAAGCCAGGTAACGATAGGAACACTGAGAAGCAGAACACTGTATAAAATAATGATTATATGTTGGTAGTCGTTTTAGCCCGGGGGAAAGGGGTGTTATGTCCCAAGCCTTGCAAACGGCTCAGGGCATTTGCAAGGCGGTCCCGGGCAGGTGCAAAGCTGCCCGGGACCAGACAGGCTGTCGCCAGCACCGTGCGCATGCACGGGTGCTGGCGCGGGAAAAGTATCGCATTGACCCGGGAAATGTCTATATAAGAAGCTGGGAGGTTTTGGGAGCTGCAGAAGCCATCTACTTGTAAGCTGAACGCAGAATAAAGAAAACTGAGAACTACAACTGCTTCTCGTGTCTTACATTTCCGCGAAGGACTCAACAGTTAGTTCAAGAAATAATAAAGAGATAGAATTGTTCAAAATGAGCTGCTACTCAGGGTATGTGTTTATTGGGTTTGTTTGTATTGAAATCAAAGATTGTGCTCTTCTTGTGACAGCAAGTTTCGTTTGCCCTTAATCTGCCAGCCTCCTCCTTCAACTCCATATTGAAAGCAACAGTCAGCCTTGTGTAGCCCCGCTGAATCCTGTGCAGAAATAATGGAGATCAAACGAGACACTTATTTCACACCACGATGGGATGTCCAATTTTGGCAAGTTTAAGTCCTATGGACTTCAAATCCCAGAACCCCCCAGCAGGGTTGGCTGGAGAATTCTGGGAGTTGAAGTCCACAGGTCTTAAAGTCACCAAGTTTGGACACCCCTGGGCTACTGAGAGAAAGAAAGTCTTCCAAAAATGTTCTCCTTGGGTTACCCTTGTGAGTGTTATATTGTGAGAAAATCTGCAAGGAAGAACTGTGGGCACTGACTACTGTAAGGATAAGAAGGCAATATAAACACAATCTTTTCAAAGATTCAATTCAAGAAAAAATTGATCAAGCTGCCCTTCGGAATCAGATCTTCAAATCAAGCTGTCATTTGATAGCCTTTCTGTTCACCCTTAGCATGCCTTTTTCTTGCTCCAAATCATGGGAAATTGTGACTTTTGGACTTGGTGATTTGCCCCTGAAAATCAGTGATGTGTTTGTTTGTGTCTACCACAGATCTAATCACTGATTTTCAGAGGCAAAGTTGGTTCCTAGGTCATGTATGATTCATGTCCTCTAAGCCAAGATCAGGAAAGTATAATAACTTCACATGAACAGGTTTAGCAATTGTCTAGATGTGATCCATCTCTCTCTCTCTCCTTCGTTCCCTCTATCCATCTTACATGCACCCATCATCCATCCATCCATCCATCCTACATGCACCCATCCATCCACCCATCCATCCACCCACCCATCCATCCACCCACCCACCCATCCATCCATCCAGTGGTGGGATTCAAATATGTGAACAACTGGTTCACTGTGTGGATACCATTCCAGAAGTCCATTCTGGGCCTGGGCAACAAAAAATCAGCTACTGGTTCTGCCAAAGTGGTGTGAACTGGCTGAATCCCACCGCTGCATCCATCCATTTACCCATCCATCCATCCATCCACCTATTCTTCTATCCATCCACCTATCCATCCAGCTATGCATCCCTACATCCTTGCAACCATCTATCATCCATCTATCTATCTATCTATCTATCTATCTATCTATCTATCTATCTATCTATCTATCCATCCATCTTTCCATCCATCCATCCATCCATCTTTCCTTCCATCTATGCATCTTACATCTACCTATCCATGTATCTTTCCATGCATCCATCCATGCATCCATCCATCTTTCCTTCCTTCCATCCATCCATCCATCCATCCATCCATCCATCTTTCCTTCCATCCATCCATCCATCTTTCCTTCCATCCATCCACCTATTCTTCTATCCATCCACCTATCCATCCAGCTATGCATCCCTACATCCTTGCAACCATCTATCATCCATCCATCTATCCATCCATCTATCTATCTATCTATCTATCTATCTATCTATCTATCTATCTATCTATCTATCTATCCATCCATCCATCTATCCATCCATCCATCCATCCATCCATCTTTCCTTCCATCTATGCATCTTACATCTACCTATCCGTGTATCTTTCCATGCATCCATCCATCCATCCATCCATCTTTCCATCCATCTTTCCTTCCATCCATCCATCCATCCATCCATCCATCCATCCATCCATCTTTCCTTCCATCCATCCATCCATTCATCCATCCACCCATCCATCCATGCATCCATCCATCCATCCATCATCTATTCTTCTATCTATCCATCCACCTATCCATCCATGCATCCCTGCATCCATCCATCCATCCATCCATCCAGAATATTTATACAGCAGCCCATTTTCTAACCAACTAAGCTAGCTTGTAATTTAGACTTTGACTAAATTGTCTTTTGCAGACTATTTGGAATTTCCCTGGAGGTTGAACCATACCTCCTTCCTGTGTCCAGCAGTTGGAGAATATTGTGACAGCAGTGAAAAAAGACTTTGAAATAGAAAGTTGCTTTGGAAAGCAGCCAACATTTAATCAAATTTTTGCCTGCATTGTTTCAGGAAAGAGCGAATCAGTGTGAATTGATTGTCCTATTGAAAAATAAAAGGCACCTGACACAATCTGGTTATTTACCTATTCATTTTTCCCCCATTCATCCATCAGTTTATATGTCACCCTTTATCCCCTGGCAGTGTACCTGAAACCTGTGTTTAAAAACTTTTTTTTTTTTAAAAAAAAAAGAGGCCAAACGGTAGCATAAAATTAATTCCAGCATGGATGACCCAAATACAATAAAACAATGAAATTGAAAGAGCCAATGGAACAGCTGCAAAACGGGAGAAATGAAAACACAGAAATAAAACTAACCAGCGCACCGCGTTGCAGCACAGATAGTTAATCTAAGTGAAAAGCTTTCTGCTCCAGTAGCTGGGCTTGGTGGCTATGCTCACACAGCACGCTTATTAACTGAATTAATTCATTTTCTGGATTCACATAATAGAGGGAACCTAGCGAAACAGCTAGTTTGGACAAGGTAGGATATTTTTAGCGGAGCAATGAGAGAAGAACGAGAGGCAGCCATTTCTTCCATCGTATATAATAACAATAATAATAATAATAATAATAATAATAATAATAATATAATGCAAGGAATCAGTCAGTACCTGACAAGGAAGAAACAGTGCAGTTCTGGAAGCAGATATGGGATAACCCAAATAAATACAACAAGGATGCGGCTTGGTTAAAAGAGGTGGATGCAAATAAAAAGAAGTTGAAATGAAAGAACTAGTAATAACAACAAAAATGGTAGAAAAAAGAGCAAGGAAAATCAAAAATTGGTCAGCACCAGGTGAAGATGAACTGCATGGGTTTTGGTTGAAACATCTAACTGTTATACACCCACTCATTTCCAAGCAGTTCAACAATATACTACAAGGAGGAGAAATTGAAAAGTGGCTAACAACTGGGAAAACCTACCTAATAAAAAAAAATCCAGCAAAAGGGGCAACACCAGGCAACTACAGGCCAATTACCTGCTTACCAACAACTTTCAAATTACTAACTGGTGTGGTAGCTGATGTAGTACAACAGCATCTAGTTGAAAACAATCACTTTCCACCTGAGCAGAAAGGAAACCGCCCCAATAGCAGAGGAACAAAAGATCAACTCCTAATAGACAAAATGATCTTGGAAAACTGCAAGAGAAGGAAGACCAACCTGAATGTGGCATGGATTGACTACAAAAAGGCATTTGACTCTCTGCCACATGATTGGATAATAAAGTGCCTAGAAATAACAGGAGTCAGTAGAAACATCAGAAAATTTGTGCAAAGATCGATGGCACAATGGAAGACACAGTTGCAAATCAATGGTGAGAAGCTGGGAGAGGTTAATATCAAGAGAGGAATATTTCAAGGAGATTCATTATCACCATTACTATTTGTTATTGCACTGTTTCCTCTGTCAACAATACTGAATAACTCAGGACATGGCTATCAAACATCAAAAACATCTACCAGACTATCCCACCTCCTTTACATGGATGATCTGAAGCTGTATGGAAAAACATCATCTGAAATAGAATCGCTGCTCAACACTGTCCGTATATATAGCCAAGATATTGTAATGGAGTTTGGCTTGGACAAATGTGCCACACTTACTATCAAACAAGGAAAAATAATGAAAACTGAAGGAATCAAGATGCCCCACGAAAATAACATTAAGAGTCTGGATGAGGAAGAGTACTACAAATACTTGGGTATCCTTCAAGCTGACAACATCAAGCACACTGAAGTCAAGAAAAAGATTAGAGGTGAATATATCAAGAGAGTGAAGAAGATCTTAAAGTCCAAACTCAATGGAGGAAATACCATAAAGGCAATTAACACCTGGGCAATCCCAGTCATTAGGTACACAGCTGGAATAGTGGACTGGACTCAAGCAGAACTAAAAGCAATGGATAGGCAGACCAGAAAAATAATGACAATGAATCATGCCCTTCATCCACGCAGTGACATTGATAGACTTTATCTACCAAGGCAAATCAGTGGGCGTGGAATGCTTCAAGTACATCAGATGGTTGAAGAAGAAAAAATGGTTTTGGAAGAATATCTGAAGAACAATGATGAAGATGCACTGAAATTAGTATATCAGGAAGGCTTACTGGAGAGACCAAACTGGCCTACAAGAAAGATCAAATGAAGAACAGAATAGAGGCATGGGAAGACAAAGCACTACATGGCCAATATATGAAAAAAAATAGCTGGGAAAGCAGATAATAATAAAACCTGGCAATGGCTAAGAGCAGGAAAATTGAAGAAAGAGACTGAGGGACTAATTCTGGCTGCACAAGACCAAGCCTTAAGGACAAATGCATACAAAGTCAAAATTGAGAAGACAGCAACAGACAGTAAGTGCCGCCTATGCAAAGAAGCTGAAGAAACAGTGGACCACTTGGTAAGCTGTTGCAAGAAGATTGCACAAACTGATTACAAGCAGCGGCATGACAAAGTAGCAACAATGGTGCATTGGAAGATCTGCAAAAAATATCATTTGCCTGTAAGCAAAAACTGGTGGGATCATAAAATAGAGAAAGTCATAGAAAATGATAAAATTAAACTGCTCTGGGACTTCAGAATTCAAACAGACAAGCACCTGCAACATAACACCCCAGACTTAACAATTGTCGATAAGAAAGACAAAAAAGTCTGGATAGTGGACGTGGCAGTGCCTGGAGATAGCAGAATAGAAGAGAAAGAACTGGAGAAGATAACAAAATACAAAGACCTACAAATAGAAATAGAAAGACTGTGGCAAAAGCAAGCAAGGGTAGTACCAATAGTCATAG
This sequence comes from Crotalus adamanteus, assembly GCA_039797435.1. Taxonomy (NCBI): domain Eukaryota; kingdom Metazoa; phylum Chordata; class Lepidosauria; order Squamata; family Viperidae; genus Crotalus; species Crotalus adamanteus. Next base: position 282,708,445 of record CM077919.1, on the reverse strand, counting down.
GCTCCTTGGGTGCAATCCCAAAACAACTGGAGCACCACTTGAACACCATTGGCATTGACAAATTCGCTATTAGTCAATTGCAAAAGGCAGCCTTATTAGGAAGTGCTTCCATCCTGCGACGATATCTGTAATACCATCAAACATCCACATCTGCCTATCCCAGGTCCTGGGTAAGGACTCGATAGGTAGACAAAATGCCAAATCCAGTCTGAACATCTGGCTGACTGTGCGATGATCCATAATAATAATAATAATAATAATAATAATAATAATAACCCCCAGTGAGGCACTACCTTGACGTGGTTGTGGGGCTTGTGTACTCTGAGGAAGATGAGAGCTATGCCAGAGGTTCAACCATACTGGACAGGTCTCATCAGAGGAGTCAGACAAAGAGTGTCTCTCCCATAAAAAATATGGTGAGACGTAAATTGCAGAATGCCATACCGGCTCGGACGTCGCCCGGGTTAACAAGGTCCGCGCTAGATATTGGAGTTCCTGGATATCTGGTGAAAAATGGGTTACAGGACTCAGGACTGTTGGCTGAGCAACCAGGGCCAGCAGCTGCAGAACTACTGGAAGAAAAGATGTTTACCCGTCGCAGATACACAGTGATTGAAAACAAAGAAATAATGATCTGTTACTACAGATCAAGTCCAACAAGAAGAGGATATCTAAAACGAATGCACCAGTTCTGGAAAGAACAACATCCAGAATCAGAAATAACAGAACAGAGACTAGCAGATCAACGCCGATTTATAACACGAAATAAAGTATTCACAGAAACAGAATTGAACGAACTGCAAAGGTTTACCCAGGGCAAAGAAATCAAAGCCTTACCAGAAGTAATTCAGAATGTAGAGGCAAACCAGGGGGAGTTGGCAGTGAAGGAATCCAGCAGAGATATACAACTGCTCTCATTTGGAAACCAGGCACCTCTTCCTCAGGAAGAACAAAACCCTCTAACTAAAGAAATAAAAGAATTGAAACAAAGAATAACTGAGCATCTAGAACAGCACAAAAACAACAGAATAAGGCTACCTGCATTGAAGCTTGTTCCAAAGAAACAGCTAGCACAAGCATTAAAAGATGCAAATACTGCAATATCAAGTATAAGCACCAATTCACTGCAAGAAACAAACCAACTAATATACAGCACAGCTGCAGTTATAACAGAATACCTGGGATGCAAAATCAACAAAAAAGAAAAACAAACAAACAGTGCACCAGAAAAATGGAAGGTTAGACTAGAAAATAAGATCAGCAAGTTAAGATCACATGCAAGCAAGCTAGAACAGATGAAAGAAAAGAAGCTGAAGAACAAGAAGACCAAAGAATACCTAATCAAGAAATACCACTTAGAAACAAGGAAGATCAAGGAAGCACTGGAAATAATAAAGCAACAAATAACAGCTATAGCCAGGAAAATCAGTAGATATGAAGCTCGAATTGCAAACTATAGGCAGAACCTCCAATTTCAATCCAATCAGAAACGTTTCTACCAATCCATCAATGGAGAAACTGCAAGGAATCAGTCAGTACCTGACAAGGAAGAAACAGTGCAGTTCTGGAAGCAGATAGGGGATAACCCAAAGAAATACAACAAGGATGCGGCTTGGTTAAAAGAGGTGGATGCAAATAAAACAGAAGTTGAAATGAAAGAACTAGTAATAACAACAAAAATGGTAGAAAAAAGAGCAAGGAAAATCAAAAATTGGTCAGCACCAGGTGAAGATGAACTGCATGGGTTTTGGTTGAAACATCTAACTGTTATACACCCACTCATTGCCAAACAGTTCAAGACTGTGGCAAAAGCAAGCAAGGGTAGTACCAATAGTCATAGACTCCTTGGGTGCAATCCCAAAACAACTGGAGCACCACTTGAACACCATTGGCATTGACAAATTTGCTATTAGTCAATTGCAAAAGGCGGCCTTACTAGGAACTGCTTCCATCCTGCGACGATATCTGTAATACCATCAAACATCCACATCTACCTATCCCAGGTCCTGGGTAAGGACTCGATAGGTAGACAAAATGCCAAATCCAGTCTGAACATCTGGCTGACTGTGCGATGATCGATAATAATAATAATAATAATAATAATAATAATAATAATAATAATAATAATAATAATTGAAGAAGAAAAAATGGCTTTGGAAGAATATCTGAAGAACAATGATGAAGATGCACTGAAATTAGTATATCAGGAAGGTTTACTAACTACTGGAGAGACCAAACTGGCCTACAAGAAAGACCAAATGAAGAACAGAATAGAGGCATGGGAAGACAAAGCACTACATGGCCAATACATGAAAAAAATAGCTGGGAAAGCAGATAATAATAAAACCTGGCAATGGCTAAGAGCAGGAAAATTGAAGAAAGAGACCGAGGGACTAATTCTGGCTGCACAAGACCAAGCCTTAAGGACAAATGCATACAAAGTCAAAATTGAGAAGACAGCAACAGACAGTAAGTGCCGCCTATGCAAAGAAGCTGAAGAAACAGTGTAACTTCCGGTGGTTAAAGCGGTGGAGATGGCGGCTACTTTGTAGCCGTCCTCCTGAGAAGGTGTCAGATCCGCGGAGCACAGCGTTCATCAGCTGGCCCGCGGCTCGCAATCCCCTTCCCGGGCGAAGGGAAGGGGTAGAGATCGCATGAATAGAGGTAGAACCTCTTAACCCTCCCTGGATTTTTATTTTAGGGGGGTAGAAAGAGTGCTCCCTCGGAGTTCATTGCCTTCTCCGCCTCTCAGCTGTCTTTGTTTCTTCGGAAACAAAGCGAAACGCCGCTACCATCTCCGTATTTAAAGTAACTGTGAGTAATCTTAAACCGGACAGAACTGTTTAAAGGATTTTATTTATAGTTTAGTTTTATTTTATTTTTTTTTAGTTTATTTAGTTTATTAGTTTGTGTTGATTTTTTTTTATTTTTTGAGCTTTCTCTCTTTTCTTTTGGGCGGAAAAGTGAGAGTGAAAGTAAAATGGCGTTTTGAAAGTTTTTTTTTTTTTTTTGAAAGACGGACTGGCTGTACTGTCGTTTTATACTGCTTTTCTTTTTAAGTCTTTTTTATCTTTTGGGAGCTTTTAAATTGATTCTATTTTATTCTATTTTACCTTATTTTTAACTTTTGGACTATTTACTTTTTATTGGTATTTTTATGAAGAAAGAAAGATAAATTGAAATGGCTTCAAAACGACAACCAGCTACTACAGCTCCTAAGGTAACTTCTTCTCCTGCTACATCTACTGTGCAACAACAACTTAAAATAATACCCTCAGTGCAGCAACCTAAAATTACTCCACCTTCACCTCCTCCATCTGGCACATCAGCACAAGACATTAAAGAAATAATGGTAAGTGCTGTGTCACAGTTTAGGGAGGAAATGAAGCAACTTTTGGAACAGAATAAATCTGAAAGCAAGGAAGAAATGAAGAAAGAGATGAAGGATCTTTTAGAACAAAATAATACTATTCTGAGGGAGGATATACTTTTAGCTTTATCTGGAATGGCCTCAGTGGTTGTGAAGCTGGACTCTAGAGTGGAGGAAATTGAAGAAACAGTAGAACTTTTGGATTATAAATTTCAAGAGATGGAGAAAAAAGTGGAAACTTCACAAGATGATATTCTTATATTCCAGTACAGACAGATGGAATATGCTTTGAGAATAAGGGGCCTGAAAGAAGATAAAACTCAAGATTTGATGGAAATGGTGATTAATGACTTGGCTGTTATTTTGAATATAGACAAAGATGAGTTACGTGGGGAAGTAGAAAGAATTTACAGAGTTAATTCTTGGATTGCAAAACAGAGGAATCTGCCTAGAGATGTGGTGATATATTTTGCTAAGAAGTCCTTGCGAAATCAGATTCTCCAAACTTTTTACAACAAAAGATTCCAGATTGCTGCTCAAGATATTATTATTTTAAAGGAAATTCCACCTAAAATTTTAAGAAGTAGAAAAGATTTTGCTTTTTTAGCAAATGAACTTAAAGCAAGACAAATGTCATTTAGATGGGAGATTCCGATGGGCATTGTTTTGAGCCATGCGGGGACACGTTATAGACTTAATACAGTTGCTAAAGCTAAGGAATTTTATAAAACGGTCCTGGGTGCAGGCTCACCTTTGCCCATGATGCATAAAGTCCTGAGTGATAAAGAGATGGAACAGAAATCTGAAGATGCAGATGCGATGAATGCTGGACAGGTGGTATGGATGTCTCAAGCAGAGGTTAAAGAACAGAGAATGACCCGTGCAGCACATAAACGTAAAGAAAAAGAACAACAGAAAAAAGAAAAAGAAATCAAAGAATCTACTCAGCAAATTGCTTCAGTGCCGGTGGGAGGAGCAAGACCCAAAAGCTCTGCAACATATTCTTCAGTAGCAGAATTTGAGGGGATCTTCTCCAGGCTTAAGGCCAAGGGAGATGGCAAAGCTCCTGACCTGGAATGTTAATGGATTAAACATTCCCCAAAAGAGAAGAAAAATCTACCATTATTTGAAACAACACAATAATGACATTATTTGCTTGCAGGAAACCCACATTACATCTAAAGACCAAAAATACTTAAACAATCCTCGTTTGGGATCTCATTTTGTATCACCTGCCCCTGGGAAAAAAGGGGGTGTGGTAATTTATGTTAAACAGAATTTATCTGCTGTTTTGTTAGAATCAGATCCTCATGGAAGATATGTTATGCTTGAACTTGGTTTATATGGCAAGAAAATTCTTATTGTGGGGTTGTATGCACCAAACCAGCAACAGGAGCAATTTTATAGGTTGCTACATCAGAAAATAACTTTGTTGGATTACAGATCTGTGATTTTAATGGGAGATTGGAATGGTGTCTTAGACATACAAAAGGATAAAAAAGGCTCTTCTACTTTTTTTAAACAGGCTAAACTACCTAAAACTTTCTTTGACATGAAAGAAGATTGGGAACTGAGGGACTATTGGCGTGAACGTAACTTAGAAGAAAGGGATTTTACTTTCTTTTCAGATAGACACCAATCTTTTTCAAGAATTGATTTTTTTTTGATTACAACGGACTTATACAACAGGGTGAAGAATGTAAAAATTTTTCCTAGAACATTGTCTGATCATAGTCCAGTATGGATGGAACTGTTTGCTGAGAAAGAAGATAGGAGATCCTGGAGGGTGAATGAGAATTTATTTAAACAAGAAAAAAATGTTTATAAATTAAAGGAATGTTTAAAGGAATATTTTGCTTTAAATATGAATAAGGGAACATCAATGTCAATGGTGTGGGATGCAAGTAAAGCTTTTATGCGTGGTATCTTGATAAAAATGAATAATTTGCATAGACAGAAACAGACTCAGAAACGTAAAGATTTAGAAGAGGAGATTAAATTAAAAGAGAAACTTTTAATTTCAAATCCTTTAGATGAAAAGGTGAAAGGAGCTTTAAAATTGTTAAAAACACAATTTAATATGTTGATGGCTGATCAAGTTGCAACCAATTTAGTATTTATGAAACAAAATACATTTTGTAATGCTAATAAACCAGGGAGATGGTTGGCTTATCAGTTAAGAAAGAAACAGAAGCAGAGGAATATAGATAAAATAAATTATAATGGTAAATTGGTCTATCAGAAAGAATTGATTAAGAAATCCTTTTTAGAATACTACCAAAAATTATACAAGAGTGCTAATATTCAAACTATAGACATAAATAATTATTTAGGTAAAGTTAATTTTCCTAAATTAACAGAAGATCAGGAAAAAGAGATTAATGGCTTAATTACTAAAGAAGAAATTGTTATAGCTATTAAACAATTGAAATTGGGTAAAGCGCCGGGTACGGATGGGTTGACATCTATTTATTATAAAACTTTAGTAGAAGAGATGATTCAACCATTGTGTGAATTGTTTAATAACTTATTACAGGGTTTAGAGATCCCTCCATCTTGGCGTAATGCATTTATATCATTGATTCCAAAAGATAATCAAGATCTTACATTGCCTAAAAATTACAGGCCTATATCTCTTTTAAATGTGGATTATAAAATCTTTGCAAAAATTTTAGCTAATAGGTTTATGGGGATCTTGCAGCAGTTTATACATAAGGATCAATCGGGTTTTATAACTGGAAGGTATATGAAAAATAATGTTAGACAAATTATTAACTTATTAGAGTATTTAGAAAAGAATAACCAAGTCTCTGCAGGCCTGATATTTTTGGATGCTGAAAAAGCCTTTGACCAAGTGAATTGGCAGTTTATGTTATGTTTAATTAAGGAGATGAATTTTGGACAAAATATATTACAAGTATTATCTAATATATATCAAAAACAGACTGCTCAACTTATTATAAATGGGGGTTTGTCAGAGGCTTTTGTAATAGAAAAAGGAACAAGACAGGGATGCCCGTTATCTCCGTTATTGTTTGTTTTAACATTGGAAATTTTGTTGATTAAAATTCGGGAGTCTCAAGAAATAAAAGGAATAGAAATTAATAAAAAAGAATATAAATTAAGAGCCTTCGCAGATGACTTGGTTGTTACTTTGTCTCAACCTACCTGTTCGGTGGTAAAATTATTACAATTGATTCAACAATATGGACGTGTTTCTGGTTTTAAAATTAATAATAATAAGACCAAAATATTAGCTAAAAATATGACTAATGGTGATAAACAGGTTTTAGTCAATTTAACAGATTTTGAAATCGTTGATAAGGTAAAATATTTGGGGGTCATATTATCTGCTTCCAATGCAAAACTGTATAAAAATAATTATGAAAAGCTGTGGATGGAGGTACAGAAGGATTTAAAAAACTGGAACAATCTACAGTTATCTCTTATGGGTAGAATTGCAGTTATTAAAATGAATGTCCTGCCAAAGTTTATTTTTTTGTTTCAAATGTTACCTATTCTAAAGAATGAACGTAATTTAGATGAATGGCAAAAAGGTATTAATAAATTTGTTTGGGCAGGGAAAAAACCAAGGGTGAAACTTAAAATAATGCAAGATTTTCGTGAGAGAGGTGGACTCAAGGTACCAAATATGAAATTGTATTATGAGGCTGTAGTATTAACACTGATTAGCGACTGGGTGAATTTAACAAATATAGAAATACTTCATTTGGAAGGTTGGGACTTACTTTTTGGTTGGCATGCCTATTTAATATTTAATAAAAAAGTGGATTGGGTTTTTAAGTCTCATATAATAAGAATCTCTTTGCTTAGAGTGTGGAGAAAGTATTATAAAAGTGACTTTAAAATACCATTATGGGCTATACCTCGGCATGCCATAGAAGGTATAAGGAAAGGGGTTAATATGGATATGGTCTCTTATGCACAGTTACTTAGATGGGATGGCCAAGATTGGCAGTTAAAATCTTTGGAAGAATTAACACATGAAAATTTAACTTATTCATGGTTCCAATACAGACAAATAGTGGATAGATGGAAGATGGATTGTAAAATGGGTTGGCTCAGAGAAGATGAAGTTCTTTTAAAACAAGTAAGAGATCAAAGGCCAACCCATATTAAGAGAGTTTATGGGGTTTTAGTGGAATTGGACTCAGAACCTGAATTAGTTAAAGATTGTATGATTAAATGGGCACAGAATATTGGTGAAACGATTTCAATGGATACCTGGGAACTTATTTGGATAAGAAATGTTAAATTCACACAAGCGCAAAATTTAAGAGAGAATTTTTATAAGATGTTTTATAGATGGCACCTTGATCCAAAGAAAATGTCCATTATGTACCCTAATCTGCAGCCGAAATGCTGGAGATGTGGACATTTGGATGCTACTTATTATCATATTTGGTGGACGTGTAAGCATATAAAAGCTTTTTGGATTAAGATATGGTGGAATATTCAAAGAATTTTTAAACGGAGGGTAAAATTTACTCCGCAACTATTTTTATTAGGTATTGTTATTGATTGCGATGCTAAGGAGGTTATATTGATGTTAAATTTGATTACAGCCGCTAGGCTGTTAATAGGACAATATTGGAAGAAGGAATCTTTGCCTACTTTGCAAGAGTGGTTTTACAAAGTTTCGTATTTGGCAGAAATGGCAAAGATTTCGGCTTTTTTAAAGGAGCAATCTCAAGAAAAATTTTTTGCAGTATGGGAAAAATGGATAAATTTCATACAACATAATTTGGATATGGAAAAATATCATTTAGCTTTTCTATAATTTGTAATGATTGTTTTTTTCTTTCTTTCTTTCTTCCTTTTCTCTCTACGTATTATTACTTATATATTATTATTTTTTTATATATATATATGTTTTATTTTTTGTCTATTTTTTTCTTTTTTTTTTCTCTCTCTCTTTTCTTTTTCCTTTTTTTTCTTTCTTAGTATATATTATTCATTTTAAAGCTTATGTTATGCATATTATTATTATATATATTATTATATATATTATTATTATGACTTTTATTATTTTTACTAATTATCTTATAAATTGTAAATGTTATTTTTTAAAATTTGTTAAATAATCCTATACTCAGTTCTGGGAAGTCGGGGGGGGGGGGGAGGGTGGGGTGGTTTGGGAGGGGGGGGGATGTTTACTTGTAAAATTTTTGAAAAATTTCAATAAAAAAAAAAAAAAAAAAAAGAAACAGTGGACCACTTGGTAAGCTGTTGCAAGAAGATTGCACAGACTGATTACAAGCAGCGGCATGACAAAGTAGCAACAATGGTGCATTGGAAGATCTGCAAAAAATATCATTTGCCTGTAAGCAAAAACTGGTGGGATCATAAAATAGAGAAAGTCATAGAAAATGATAAAATTAAACTGCTCTGGGACTTCAGAATTCAAACAGACAAGCACTTGCAACATAACACCCCAGATTTAACAATTGTCGATAAGAAAGACAAAAAAGTCTGGATAGTGGACGTGGCAGTGCCTGGAGATAGCAGAATAGAAGAGAAAGAACTGGAGAAGATAACAAAATACAAAGACCTACAAATAGAAATAGAAAGACTGTGGCAAAAGAAAGCAAGGGTAGTACCAATAGTCATAGGCTCCTTGGGTGCAATCCCAAAACAACTGGAGCACCACTTGAACACCATTGGCATTGACAAATTCGCTATTAGTCAATTGCAAAAGGCGGCCTTATTAGGAACTGCTTCCATCCTGCGACGATACCTGTAATACCATCAAACATCCACATCTGCCTATCCCAGGTCCTGGGTAAGGACTCGATAGGTAGACAAAATGCCAAATCCAGTCTGAACATCTGGCTGACTGTGCGATGATCAATAATAATAATAATAATAATAATAATTGGTAGTACCAATAGTAATAGGCTCCTTGGGTGCAATCCCAAAACAACTGGAGCAGCACTTGAACAGTATTGGTTGGCATTGACAAATTTGCTATTAGTCAATTGCAAAAGGCGGCCTTACTAGGAACTGCTTCCATCCTGCGACGATATCTGTAATACCATCAAACATCCACATCTGCCTATCCCAGGTCCTGGGTAAGGACTCGATAGGTAGACAAAATGCCAAATCCAGTCTGAACATCTGGCTGACTGTGCAATGATCCATAATAATAATAATAATAACAACAATAGTAATAGTAATAATAATAATAATAATAATAATAATAATAATAATAATAATAATAATAAAGTTGGAAGGGACCTTGGAGGTCCTCTAGTCCAACCCCCTGCTCAGGCAGGAAACCCTATACCCTTTCAGACAAATGGCCGTCCAGTCTCTTCTTAAAAACTTCCAGTGTTGGCGCATTCAACGCTTCTGGAGGCAGGTTGTTCCACTAGTTAATTGTTCTAACTGTCAGGAAGTTTCTCCTTAGTTCTAGGTTGTTTCTCTCCTTGATTAGTTTTCATCCTTTGCTTCTTGTCCTGCCTTCAGGCACCTTGGAAAATTGCTTGACTCCTTCTTCTTTGGGGCAGCCCCTGAGATATTGGAACATTGCTATCATGTCCCCCCTCATCCTTCTCTTCGTTAAACTAGACATACCCAAATTTCTCTTATCAAGTTCGACAGTCGTGGAATGGGGGACAATTTACACTTTCCTGAAGGCTGCACACTTCAAACGTTCATGCTAATCTTTGGTATTCTTGAACGAAATTCAAAATTCTCGAGGGCAGCGCAAGAAGCAATGGCGGAAGTTCATGGGAGGGAGATCCACCGTAGAAATAAGAAGGAATTTCCTGACAGTGAGAACTGCTTTTCTCCTGGAGTTGTGAGTGCTCCATCACTGGAGGTTTTCAAGAAAAGATTGGACGTTGGTTGGGCCAGGATGGAATAATAATAATAGTAATGATAATAATAATAATAATAATAATAATAATAATAATAATAATAATAATAATAGTAGTAGTAGTAGTAGTAGTAGTAGTAGTAGTAAAGTTGGAAGGGACTTTGGAGGTCATCTAGTCCAACCCCCTGCTCAGACAGGAAACCCTACTCCATTTCGGACAAATGGCTGTCCAATCTCTTCTTAAAAACTTCCAGTGTTGAAGCATTTACTGCTTCTGGAGGCAGGTTGTTCCACTGATTAATTGTTCTCACTGTCAGGAAGTTTCTCCATAGTTCTAGGCTGCTTCTTTCCACCCGTTGCTTCTTTTCCTGCCTTCAGGAGCTTTGGAAAATAGCTTGATTCCCTCTTCTTTATGGCAGCCCCTGAGATATTGGAAGGCTGCTATCATGTTCCCCCTTCTCTTCATTAAGCTAGACATACCCAATTCCAGCAACCGTTCCTTATATGCTTTAGCCTGCAGTCCCCTAATCGTCTTCGTTGCTCTTCTCTGTACTCTTTCTAGAGTCTCAACATCTTTTTTACATCGTACCTCCTGCCTTGAGCAAAGGGTCAGAGAGAAGACCTCAGCGGTCTCTGATTCTACAAAATTTAAATTATGGGGGCAACCTTGCATTTTATTTGGGAACAGTCGGGTTTTACAACGCATACAATATATAGCCGTGGTGGCGCAGTGGTTAGAAGGCGGTACTGCAGGCAACCTCTGCTGCCTGCCGGCTGCCTGCAGTTTGACAATTCAGTCCGGACCAGCCCAAGGTTGACTCAGCTTTCCATCCTTCCGAGGTTGGTAAAGTGAGACCCAGATGGTTGGGGGGTGGGGGGCAAGATGCTAACATTTGTAAACCGCCCAGAGAATGGTGTAAAGCTCTATGGAACAGTATATAAACCTAAGTCCTTTTGCTACTGCTACTGTTATTGCTATTCCTTCCTTCCTTCCTTCCTTCCTTCCTTCCTTCCTTCCTTCCTTCCTTCATTCCTTCCTCTCTCCCTCCCTCCCTCCCTGGAAGCGCAGTGGTTAGAATGCAATATTGCAAGCAAATTCTCTAGAGAGTAGAGTAGAATAGAATAGAATAGAATAGAATAGAATAGAATAGAATAGAATAGAATAGAATAGAATAGAATAGAACAGTGTTTCTCAACCTTGACAATTTTAAGGCATGAGGACTTCAGCTCCCAGAATTCCACAGCCAGCATTGCTGGCTGTGGAATTCTGGGAGTTGAAGTCCACATGCCTTAAAATTGTCAAGGTTGAGAAACACTGGAATAGAATATAGAATGGAATAGAATAGAATAAAGTTAGAGTAGAGAGTAGAGTAGAATAGAATAGAATTAGAGTAGAGAGTAGAGAGTAGAGGAGAGAGTAGAGAGTAGAATAGAATAGAATAGAATTAGAGTAGAGAGTAGAGAGTAGAGTAGAGTAGAATAGAATTAGTAGAGAGCAGAGAGTAGAGTAGAGTAGAATAGACTAGACTAGACTAGACTAGAATTAGAGAGAAGAGAGTTGAGAGTAGAGTAGAGTAGAATAGAATAGAATTAAAGAGTAGAGAGCAGAGCAGAGCAGAGCAGAGCAAAACAGAACAGAACAGAACAGAATAGAATAAGGTTTCCTGCTTCAGCAGGGGGTTGGACTAGAAGACCTCCAAGGTCCCTTCCAACTCTGTTACGATTACAATAAAGATTCTAAATACTTCAGAAGATACTGTGAGGGGAAAAAAGTATTTGATCCCCTGCTGAATTTGTACGGTTGCCCACTGACCAAGAAATGGTCAGTCCATAATTTTAATGGAAGGTTTACTTTAACAGTGAGAGTCAGAACAACAACAAAAGAATCCAGAAAAACGCCTTTCAAAATTTGTATTTTAATGAGTGAAATAAGCATTTGATCCCCTATCAATCAGCAAGATCCCTGGCTCCTGGGTGTCTTTTCTACAGGTACCGAGCTGAGCTTAGGAGCGCTCTCTTAAAGGGAGCGCTCCTAATTTCAGCTTGTTACCTGTAGAAAAGACACCTGTCCACAGAAGCAATCAATCCATCAGATTCCAAACTCCCCACAATGACCAAAGCCAAAGAGCTGTCCAAGGATGTCAGGGACAAGATTGTGGAACATTCAGAAGATTTTTAATAGAAAGATAAAGTTTTCACCACAATTATTTTTGTTAGGTATTATTGTAGATTGTGATGCTAAAGAAACTATTTTAATGTTGAATCTTATTACGGCAGCAAGGTTACTGGTTGGGCAATATTGGAGGAAAGCTCCTTTGCCCACTATAGAAGAATGGTCGTTTAAAGTTTCTAATTTACCAGAAATGGCCAACATTTCTGCTTATTTGAAGGATCATTCACAAGAAAGATACATCTCGGTGTGGAGAAGATGGATAAATTATGTACAGAATAAATATGGGATTAGAAAGTATCATTTAGTTTTTGAATAACTTGTAGTTTAAAGTGGGAATTATTTATATTGTTAATTATGCTTTTGTTTGAAATTTTTCTTTCGTATTTGAGTTAAAGTATTTTAGGTTTTATTTTTTTATAGTTGGATAAGTTTCGTTAGAATTTGTTTTTTTATCTCTTTTTTTTAAACCCTGTAATCAGCTCTGGGAAGTAAGGGGGGAGGGTATGGGAGGGGGGAGGTAGGGGGGGATTTTATATTGCATTGTATCAAAATTTGTATAAAACTTTTCAATAAAAAAAAAAAGATTGTAGACCTACACAAGGCTGGAATGGGCTACAAGACTATCGCCAAACAGCTTGGTGAGAAGGGGACAACAGTTGGTGCGATTATTCGCAAATGGAAGAAACACAACGTAACCGTCAATCTCCCTTGGTCTGGGGCTCCATGCAAGATCTCACCTTGTGGAGTTGCAATGATCATGAGAACGGTGAGGAATCAGCCCAGAACGACACAGAGGATCTTGTTAATGATCTCAAGGCAGCTGAGACCATAACGATTGGTAACACATTACGCCGTGAAGTGTATATGGCTTCTGCATCTAAGCGTATGCCCATTAATGCGAGCACGCCCATACACAGAAGTCCTGAAAGGATACAGTACGTACGTAAGTAAATTACAAATGGTAAGAATGCAGGACTTGGTAATATCTGCAGTCAGGAAAAGGAATAGAATACGAAGCAGGATTTTAGTGAAAAGAACACACAATACATTTCAATTGTGAAGGCTTGGCTGGACGGGCTTAATAAATATTCTTTTCCCGTATATTCCCTCGTGGAACAGGACCAAATCTTTTGTCAAAAGAAGATTGTGATTAGTAATAGCCAGTGGTGTGGCAAAGCACAGGCACTGCATACACAATAACGTACAACACGCACAACTTGGCTCGTGAATTAATCCATTTTCTGGGATGGCAAGCAGACACTGTGATAGGAATTCACTCAGTAATTTGGGAGCTGCACAGTTCATCCAGCTTTAAAAGAAACGTACCCTGATCCATGTTTGACCTATATGTGAAGAATATTAAGATATTAAGAATATCTATGGTGATTCTCAGTCATTCAAGTCATGATTGTCCCCAAAGATGCTTTTTCAGGAGGCAACTGGACTTTTTTTGTTTTGCTTTGAAGACGTTTCGCTTCTCATCCAAGAAGCTTCTTCAGCGCTGACTGGATGGTGGGGAATGGAAGGATTTATACTCCTTGCAGACCGCTGGTCATTTGCCTTCTTTGAGAGAGTCCTTGAGGCCACTTGGAGGTTTAAATTGTGTCCTCAGGGTCAGCTGAGTGGTGCAAATGGGTGTGGGGCCTTCTTGGGACTGCTGAAAGGACGGTGTTGTAACACTGGAGATAGATAATATCATATGCCTCCCCCTCTGTTGAGGGGGGGCTGTTCAGTTTTGTCTGAAATGGTATAGGTTCTCCTGCTTGAGCAGGGGGCTGGACTAGAAGACCTCTAAGGTCTCTTCCAGCTGTATTTATTTCTAATTCTATTCTATTCTATTCTATTCTATTCTATTCTGTTCTGTTCTATTCTATTCTATTCTGTTCTGTTCTGTTCTGTTCTGTTCTGTTCTGTTCCACTCTATTCTGTTCTGTTCTGTTCTATTCTATTCCATTCCATTCCATATTTTCTATTCTATTCTATTCTATTCTATTCTATTCTATTCTATTCTATTCTATTCTATTCTATTCTATTCTATATTCTGTTCTATATTTTATTCCATTCCATTCCATTCCATTCCATTCCATTCCATTCTATTCTATTCTATTCTATTCTATTCCATTCCATTCCATATTTTCTATTCTATTCTATTCTATTCTATTCTATTCTATTCTATTCTATTCTATTCTATTCTATTCTATTCTATATTCTGTTCTATATTTTATTCCATTCCATTCCATTCCATTCCATTCCATTCCATTCCATTCCATTCCATTCCATTCCATTCTATTCTATTCTATTCTATTCTATTCTATTCTATTCTATTCTATTCTATTCTATTCTATTCTATTCTATTCTATTCTATATTCTGTTCTATATTTTATTCCATTCCATTCCATTCCATTCCATTCCATTCCATTCCATTCCATTCTATTCTATTCTATTCTATTCTATTCTATTCTATTCTATTCTATTCTATTCTATTCTATTCTATTCTATTCCATTCCATATTTTCTATTCTATTCTATTCTATTCTATTCTATTCTATTCTATTCTATTCTATTCTATTCTATTCTATTCTATTCTATTCTATTCTATTCTATTCTATTCCATTCCATATTTTCTATTCTATTCTATTCTATTCTATTCTATTCTATTCTATTCTATTCTATTCTATTCTATTCTATTCTATTCTGTTCTGTTCTGTTCTGTTCTGTTCTGTTCTGTTCCGTTCTGTTCTATTCTATTCTGTTCTATCCTATAGATGGCCTCTTTGGCCTCTCTTTCAAACCAGCGGTCCTCTCTGTTCAAAATGTGGACTTTGCTGTCTTCAAAAGAGCAGCCTTTGTCCTTTAAATGCAGATGGACTGCTGAATCTTGTCCTCATGGCACTGTTTTCCTATGCTGAAAGTTCTCCTTGAAAAAGCCTCTTTGGGACCACACAGCCTGTAGTTCGATCCTGACCAATTTAAGGTTGACTCAGACCTCTGTCCTTCTGAGGCCAATAAAATAAGGACCCAGATTACTGGGGACAACATCTGGACTCTTTTAACCGCTTAGAAAGGGCTATAAAGCATGATGGGGCGATATATAAGTCTAAGTGCTCTTGTTATTTAATAGGAAGGCATGTGTGGAGTTTATCTCCCATCTTTCCTGACTCTTAATTGTCTGGATGTCAATTAATGCATTCATACAATCTGGGAAAACAACCGTAACTATTTTCCAACACCGGCCGGGGTTAGCGGATAAAATGAATCGTTCTCCCCCTTGTACCCACGTCTGGGTGTCTACAACTTATTAGTGGCCTAATAAATTCTTTAATTACATGGAAGAAATAACGGATCCTGTCTTACAGAAATGGCAATTCTTCTACATTAATTATGAACTGCCTTGCAAAAAAAGGGTTGTGGCAAGAAGCAGGGGAGGCAATGCCTGCCTTTAATCCAAAGTGCTTACGATTAAAGCTAAGGCCCCAATCTGCATTTGATTTAGTGGACGGAACTTCAGTCCTTCCCAAGAATAGTTATGGCCCACTTTAGTGATGAAATGCCTTTGTGGCTCTTGTGTAGGTTCCCAGTTCTAGTGCTGACAATGAACACTATATAGCAGTGGTGGCGAACCTTTTAGAGATCGAGTGCCCAAAAACTGGCCCCGCCCCTGCTCCATCCCCTGTCCCGCCCCCGCTCCACCCCCCATCACCCGCCCCGCCTACCCGCAGGGCCACTCACCGCCTCCAGTCCTGGGGACTGACCCAAGGACACCCAGTTAACTTTTGTGCTATGGTGAAACTAGAACTCACAGTGTCCTGGGGACTGACCCAAAGACATCCAGTTAACTTTCGTGTTATGGTGAAACTAGAACTCACAGTATCTTGGGGACTGGCCCAAAGACACCCAATTAACTTTTTTGCTATGTTGAAACTAGAAGTCATAGTAACCTGGGGACTGGCCCAAAGACACCCAGTGAACTTTTGTGCTACGGTGAAACTAGAACTCACAGTATCTTGGGACTGGCCCAAAGACACCCAGTTAAGTTTTGTGCTATGGTGAAACTAGAACTCACAGTGTCCTGGGGACTGGCCCAAAGACACCCAGTTAACTTTTGTGCTACGGTGAAACTAGAAGTCATAGTATCCTGGGGACTGGCCCAAAGACACCCAGTTAACTTTTGTGCTACGGTGAAACTAGAACTCACAGTATCTTGGGGACTGGCCCAAAGACACCCAGTTAACTTTTGTGCTATGGTGAAACTAGAACTCACAGTATCCTGGGGACTGACCCAAAGACATCCAGTTAACTTTCGTGTTATGGTGAAACTAGAACTCACAGTATCTTGGGGACTGGCCCAAAGACACCCAGTTAACTTTTTTGCTATGTTAAAACTAGAAGTCATAGTATCCTGGGGACTGGCCCAAAGACACCCAGTTAACTTTTGTGCTACGGTGAAACTAGAATTCACAGTATCTTGGGGACTGGCCCAAAGACACCCAGTTAACTTTTGTGTTATGGTGAAACTAGAACTCACAGTATCTTGGGGACTGGCCCAAAGACACCCAGTTACTTTTTGTGCTATGGTGAAACTAGAACTCATAGTGTCCTGGGGACTGGCCCAAAGACACCCAGTTAACTTTTGTGCTATGGTGAAACTAGAACTCACAGTGTCCTGGGGACTGGCCCAAAGACACCCAGTTAACTTTTGTGTTATGGTGAAACTAGAACTCACAGTATCTTGGGGACTGGCCCAAAGACACCCAGTTAACTTTTGTGCTATGGTGAAACTAGAACTCACAGTATCTTGGGGACTAGCCCAAAGACACCCAGTTAATTTTTGTGCTATGGTGAAACTAGATCTCATAGTGTCCTGAGGACTGGCCCAAAGACACCCAGTTAACTTTTGTGTTATGGTAAAACTAGAACTCACAGTATCTTGGGGACTGGCCCAAAGACACCTAGTTAACTTTTGTGCTATGGTGAAACTAGAACTCACAGTGTCCTGGGGACTGGCCCAAAGACACCCAGTTAAATTTTGTGTTATGGTGAAACTAGAACTCACAGTATCTTGGGGACTGGCCCAAAGACACCCAGTTAATTTTTGTGCTATGGTGAAACTAGAACTCACAGTATCTTGGGGACTGGCCCAAAGACACCCAGTTAACTTTTGTGTTATGGTGAAACTAGAACTCACAGTATCTTGGGGATTGACCCAAAGACACCCAGTTAATTTTTGTGTTATGGTGAAACTACAACTCACAGTATCTTGGGGACTGGCCCAAAGACACCCAGTTAACTTTTGTGCTATGGTGAAACTACAACTCACATTATCCTGGGGACTGGCCCAAAGACACCCAGTTAACATTTGTGCTATGGTGAAACTAGAACTCACAGTGTCCTGGGTACTGACCCAAAGTCACCCAGTTAACTTTTGTGCTATGGTGAAACTACAACTCACATTATCCTGGGGACTGGCCCAAAGACACCCAGCTGGCTTTCATGGCTAAGATGGGACCAACCTTACTCACAGTCTCCTAGTTTCTAACTTGATGCCTTAATCACCACACCGAAATTTCTCTCGTGACACAGAAATGAGAATGTTTTTTAATAACGCTTGATTCACTGAGGCCTCTCAATGTTAAACATCTTGGCTCACCTCCCAGAAATAAAGTATGCTGGGCCAAGCATTTTGCCATTCCTGTTGTGTGAAACTTGTCAAGCAAGAACTCCCCCCTCCCCCCCAAAAAAAAACCCAAAAAAAAAACAACCCCTCACAAAACAACGCCACATTCTGAATTTTGTAGGAAGGAGATTTCCGAATAAATCTCAGCAGACAAACTTTAAAGTCCCTTTTCAGTCCTTTTTTGCAAATTCAAACGGTGCTGAATTCGATTCTCAGAGGTTTCCCCCTCCCCCCCCAGCCAGCCAGCATCCCTGGGAGTGGAAGTCCACAAATCTGAAAGTGGAAAAAAAGTCTGAAAAAAAAAAAAACATTTCTACGATGCTTAATGGCGCAAGAAGAAATGCCAAAAGGCAAAAAAATGGAAGGTTCTCTCTTGAGCTCCATTTGTCTTCCATCCCACATATGTCTTATTCCTGCAGGCACCCACTGCTATTTCCAAATTCACAGAATAGAATAGAGCTGGAAGGGACCTTGGAGGTCTTCTAGTCCAGCCCCCTGCTCCTCAAGCAGGAGGATCTGTTTCCCAGCCTATTTTTAATTCCTTCTACTAATTCCTTCTTTTTTTCTTCTTCCCAAACCAGATGCACTCGATTCCCCCTCCCCAGCTTAAAAATGGCAAAAATAAATAAATAGATAAATAAATAAAATTAAATGCATCTTCTTGGATAGAAGAGAGAAAGCAGATTGCAAAGAATATATCTTTCCACCGATAATTCTACTTTTATATATATATATATATATATACTCAGCTTTTTTCCAAGGTCTTGAAATGCAAATATTGCAAAACCCTGAACATGATTCAACCAATTTTCTGTAAGGCAAATAAAGTTAATTGGCTCAGTGTCTCATCATCTTAAAACCCCTTTAGGCATAATCACCAGCGTTACATTTCTCTGAAGTCCTTTTTTTTTTTTTTAAAAAAAAAAAAATGTAATATGTTTTTTGGCTACTTCATAGCTCATATACATCTGGCAAGCAAACCAATGGCTCCAGTGCGATTTCTCTCCTGCTAAAGTAATTTCTCTATTAAAATGAAAAAAAAGGGGGGGCAGCATGGGAATAAGGGAGAAAAGAAATCTAAGAGACATAGACATGAAATTGTGGAGATTGAAAAGACCATTGATAATAAAATGCTTCCTTTGCACTGTCTGCAATTTAAGGACGAGCGTTTCCAGGGCTGCAAAACATTTGATCCAAGTTTGGGGAGAGTCATTATTAAACAAAATCCTTCTATACATGAACCAGAGGAATAACTGGCCAGCCCTTTTTTTTTTTTTTTTTGCAAGATGCATGAGTTGCAAAACCCAAGTGTACCACACAACAATTTCCTTTTTTTTACTTCACTCATGACCATTAATAGTTAACTCCAGAACACTCCAGTAGATAGGCTTAAGATACAGAAGGATCTGGACAGACTTCAATACTGGGCTCTATCTAACAAAATGAAATTCAATGGTGAAAAAAGTATGGTTCTACATTTAGGCAAGAAAAACCAAATGCACAGGTATAGTATAGGGGGTACGTGGCTCAACAGTAGTAACTGTGAGAGGGATCTCAGAGTCCTAGTGGACAATCACCTAAATATGAGCCAGCCGTGTGCTGCAGCTGCCAAAAAAGCCAACAGAGTGCTAGGCTGCATTAACAGAGGGATAAAATCAAGATCACGGAAATATTAATGCCACTTTACAATGGCTTGGTAAGGCCACACTTGGAATACTGCGCCCAGTTTTGGTCACCATGATATAAAAAAGATATTGAGACTCTAAAAAGAGTCCAGAGAAGAACAACAAAGATGACCAGGGGACTGGAGGCTAAAACATATAAGGAACGGTTGCTGGAATTGGGTATGTCCAGTTTAATGAAGAGAAGGACGAGGGGGGACATGACAGTCGTGTTCCAATATCTCAGGGGCTGCCCCAAAGAAGAGGGAGACAAGCTATTCTCCAAAGCACCTGAAGGCAGGTCAAGAAGCAATGGATGGAACCTAGTCAAGGAGAGAAGCAGCCTAGAACTAAGAAGAAACTTCCTGACAGTTACAATAACTAACCAGTGGAACAACCTGCCTCCAGAAGCTGTGAATGCTCCAACACTGGAAGTTTTTTAAGAAGAGACTGGACAGTCACTTGTGTGAAATAGTATAGGGTTTGCTGCCTGAGCAGGGGGTTGGACTAGATGACCTCCAAGGTCCCTTATTATTATTGTTGTTGTTGTTGTTGTTAATAATAATAATAATAATAATAAAGTTGGATTATTATTATTACACAAAGGCTCATTTTTGCAAATAGGTCATTTTTGCAAATAAGTTTGATTATTATTTTTTTTAATGTTTGTTGCAATGTTGTTTCATAGTTCTGGAGCTTTTGGCCAACAAAATTCCCTAAGGTCTTTGTTTTCATGAATATATGCCTTTTTTCTAATGATTTTGTTTCCAGTATTGTTTTTTCAACTTTTTTTTTTTAAAAAATCAAATGATAAATAAGCTTAGTTTGTATGTTGGCTTGAAAATGTGGAATGAGATAATGTCTAGTCCAGATGTTTTCTTCAGTATCTTACTTTCCTATCCTTTCTTTCATCACTTTCTGCTTATTTCAATTCTTTTTCTTAAGAAACCACAAAGTCTCCACTGAGCAGGGCAGAATAGCTTCAGAACATCTTTCGACACTGTGCAGAAGACTTCCATCTGGAAGTTAGTTTGGGATTTCCGTGCCAACATGAAATATCTGTCCTCATAATGTTATGATGCAAGAACATCTAAAGAACTCTTGAGTAGCATTTATTATGAGCCCTGGTGGCGCAGTGGTTAGAATGCAGTATTGCAGGCTAACTTTGCTGATTGCTAGCAGTTCGATCCTAACCAGATCAAAGTTGATTCAGCTTTCTATCCTTTTGAGGTGAGTAAAATGGGGACCCAGATTGTTGGGGGCAAATATACTGACTCTTTAAACCTTAGAGAGGGGCTGTAAGGCACTAGGAAGCAATATATAAGTCTAAGCGCTATTTCTGTCTCTGTCTGTCTGTCTGTCTGTCTATCTATCTATCTATCTATCTATCTATCTATCTATCTATCTATCTATCTATCTTCTCCCTCTTCTTGTCTGAAATGGTACAGGTTCTCCTGCTTGAGCAGGGGGCTGGACTAGAAGACCTCCAAGGTACCTTCCAGCTTCTATTCTATTCTATTCTATTCTATTCTATTCTATTCTATTCTATTCTATTCTATTCTGTTCTGTTCTGTTCTGTTCTGTTCTGTTCTGTTCTGTTCTATTCTATTCTATATTCTATATTCTACATTCTACATTCTACATTCTATATTCTATATTCTAGAATATAGAATAGAATAGAATATAGAATAGAATAGAATATAGAATATATTCTATTCTATTCTATATTCTATATTCTAGAATAGAATATAGAATAGAATATAGAATATATTCTATTCTATTCTATTCTATTCTATTCTGTTCTGTTCTGTTCTGTTCTGTTCTGTTCTGTTCTGTTCTATTCTATTCTATTCTATTCTATTCTATTCTATATTCTATTCCAGTGATGGCGAACCTTTTAGAGACCGCGTGCCCAAACTGCAACCCAAAACCCATTTATGCATCAAGTGCCAGGTGGGTGTGGCCCATTGGGTGGGCGTGGCTTTGATGATAACAGCAGACTGGGTGGGACTATAAAGTTCAATCAATCAATTCCAACTTTGCAAGATCTTTTTTTTTCCCACAAGAAATTGAAATTGATTGATTGAACCTTTTTTTTTTTTTTTTGCACACGGCAGTGGAGGCCTAAAACGAAAAGGTTTTATAAAACCCAGCTGAAGGCCTAGGACTGGGGTGACGGCACGCATGCCGACAGAGAGGCCTCTGAGTGCCGCCTCTGGCACCCGTGCCGGACGTTCGCCACCACTGTTCTATTCTATTCTATTCTATTCTATTCTATTCTATTCTATTCTATTCTATTCTATTCTATTCTATTCTATTCTATTCTATTCTATTCTATTGTGTATTCTGTATTCTGTATTCTATTCTGTTCTATTTTGTTCTGTTCTATTATCAGCCCTGAGATATTGGAAGACTGCTATCTTGTCCCCCCTCTTTCTTCTCTTCATTAAACTACACATACCCAATCCCAGCAGCCGTTCCTTATATGTTTTAGCCTCAAGTCCCCTGATCATTTTTGTTGCTCTCCTCTGCACTCTTTCCAGAGTCTCAGCATCTTTTTTTATTTGCGGTGTCCTTATATCCTGTGATTGCCATTTGCGACCTTACCAACAAGCAAAGTCAAAGGGGGAAACTGGATTCATTTAACAACTACAAAAATTCCCTTAATGTGGCAAAAAAAGAAAAGAAAAGGTAAAATTGGACAGGATTCACTTAAAAGCCGTCTTGTCTAGCAACGGAAATTCTCGTCCGAACTGTCATTCTAAGTTGAGGATTATACGTGTGTGTGCATGTGTTTGTGTGTGTGTATGCACATAAGAAAAAAAAAAACACCTCATTGTATTGGTGCATTTCATCATTGTGGATCACAAATCGCTCATTTCACAAAATGTCATTTTAAATTGCTTTTGGAGACATCACGCTGCAGCTTGAGAAACAGGATAATTTGTGATCCCAGATTTTGTTGTTATTGTTGTTATTATTATTATTTATTCCTGCAAGTTAATGATGATTATTTCTCCCTCCTCCTCTCATCTATCTATCTATCTATCTATCTATCTATCTATCTATCTATCTATCTATCTATCTATCTATCTCTATCTATCCATCCTTTTCTTCCTTCCTTCCTTCCTTCCTTTCCTATCTCTCTCTCCCTCCCTCCCCCCTCTCTCTTTCTTTCTTTCTTTTTCCTATCTATCTATCTATCTATCTATCTATCTATCTATCCATCCATCCATCTATGCATCCATCCATCCATCCATCCATCCATCCCTATCTGTCTGTCTGTCTGTCTGCCTGCCTGCCCACCTACCTACCTACCTACCTACCTACCTATCTATCTATCTATCTATCTATCTATCTATCTATCTATCTATCTATCTATCTCTGTGCCAACTTATCATGAAATGGTCTGAGCTAAGTGGAAGCAACAAAGACCTCACAAGATTTCTTGAAGGTCTATCAACTGTTTTATACATATAGGTTAACACTGGACTTTTTCAGATGGTCTGACCACATCACATATTTATAGAAAGAAAAGATTATCTTTCCTTTCCCACAGTAGATTACAATCTCAATTAACTTTGGGTTGGCAAAATCCTTTTCTTTGCTTGGAAGAAATATCAAGAGGGCTTTGATTTATCGGCTTATTGGCTAATGATCCTCAGTCGATAAGCAGTAATTAGCCTCAGGTCTAACCTACAGCATTATTCCAAAGATCACATTTAATTCTCAGTAGCTGCTGCCACTCAATGAATTGATACAGGAGTCCTTTGCAATTGCAAAAAGGTGAAAAAGAATTTATTGGAAGTCTTGCGAAGACGAAGAGAAGAAACAGACGAAAAAAAAAACAATTTGCTAAGCAGTTTAAACAAAACAAAACAAAAGAACAAACGTGGAACCAAAGTATGACAGACATAAAAATTGATTGTGCCTTCCAAATATTTTTAATTCCATGTTTCTCCTAAGGGCAGAGACATCTATGGACTATTCAAAAGAGACAATTAACAAGCCAACAGGGGAGCAAAAAGACCCCAACACCTCTCCACCAGCAATCAACACCCAGATGAGCAGAGATTAACACCCAGATTAAGCCCAGCTCAACAATCAAGAAGTAAACAATACCACAATCAAGGAACTGCCAAACTGACAGTAAACAACCCAAACAAAAAACTACAAAGCCCACTCTCATCAACTAATAGGGCAAGCCACTAGAATATAAATTGAGAGCAAGCACCACTCCCTACTAGCACGGATGATGTTGAGTAATGAAACGTTTGCAAGAAAACGTTTGCAAGAAAACATCCCAGCTCAGATATCCTCTTTCTCCTTCTCCTTCTCCTTCTCCTTCTCCTTCTCCTTCTCCTTCTCCTCCTCCTCCTCCTCTCTTCAAACCCCCCTCCCTTCCAGCACTGATAATGTTACCTAGTTGGGTCATGAAACGTGTGCAAGAAAACAACCAAGTTCAGAGAGCACCAAGGACCCCTCAAGTCAACGTTGTTAGAATTTAGACATGATGGCAATGGAAGGACTAGGATTTTTTTCCTCATGAAGGCAGGGCTCTTGAAACTTGGCCCTTTTATGACTGGTGGACTTCAACACCCAGAATTTCTCAGCCAGGCACATGTGCCTGGCTGAGGAATTCTGGGTGTTGAAGTCCACCAGTCATAAAAGGGCCAAGTTTCAAGACCTCTGATTTAAGGCATTAAAGTTTACTTCCTGGCTGAGTTGCTCAGAACACCTGTTCACGAACCGTCTCCGCTCAGGTCAGTGGTGGCGAACCTATGGCACGGGGGCCAGAGGCGGCACTCAGAGCCCTCTTTGTGGGCACACGTGCCATTGCCCCAGCCTTGCCTCCCCCCCATGACCCCCTCCTCTCCAGCAGCCCCGTTGAAGGAGAGTCGCCCTTGAGTGTGGCCCACACGGAGCAGCGCAGCCAAGGATATGGCAGCCAGGCAGCGTAGACAAGACTCTGCCCTCACACCCCATCATGCAGTTGATGTTGCAGGGTGCGGGCAGAGGGTGTGGCCACCATAGCGCTGCTGGGCTGCCTGAGCAATCTGCAGCGGGCCCTGGAGGCAGTGAGTGGTCCTGTGGGCAGGCGGGGCAGGGGATGGGGGGCAGAGCAGGTGTGGGCAGGGGGGGTAGAGCAGGTGTGGGGCCAGTTTTTGGGCATTCAGCCTCTAAAAAGTTCGCCATCACTGGCTCAGATCAAAGCACATGACACAGGAACAGAAACAACCTCAAACAGGAACAACTCCAAACACAAAAGCTCAAAAGGGTATAAAAACCCACCACTCCCAGTTCCATATGGTCAGCCATCCCAGAAACATGCTGCTGTCACTGAAGTTTCTGGCAACTAAATAAACAGAACCTTCTTTCC
The DNA here is from genome assembly GCA_039797435.1 of Crotalus adamanteus. Lineage (NCBI taxonomy): Eukaryota > Metazoa > Chordata > Lepidosauria > Squamata > Viperidae > Crotalus > Crotalus adamanteus. The sequence goes on along the minus strand of CM077919.1, from coordinate 282,683,347 downwards.
TAAGCGGTCTCCATTTTGTTTATTCCCGGCTTGGACCGGACCTAATGATTTTTCTTTCAACAGTTAAGGACTACCTGTATGGTCATTATTATTCAACTTTGGATTAGTCTATAAGGTCAAAATCTATGTGAGTCTAGATCCAACTTAACCACTCATCTATTAAGAACCAAATATATGTATTAACTTTCAAGACTGGAAATGAAGAAGCTGGTTTAATATAGTTGGACTCTAAAACCTTGCCAAAGTTTTATAAGGGATATACATTGGCCTCCACACAATGTGTACACATTTACACATCAAAAGCTTATAACAGCTAAACCTGTATTTTAATTTTGGTTTCTTTTATTTGGCATGGGAGATTTTTGATATATAGTGAGTGTCAGAATCCAATTATATTTCATCTTTAATTATCAAACATAGAAACTCCCAATTCTGCCTTTTCTGGATTCTGCCATAAGAGGGAGAAAAGGGGGAGAGCAAAGGGGCTTTATGGCCCTCACTTCCTTCAGTACACTTCAAAGGACTGAATGTGTGTTTATTGTGGCCTCTAAGCGTTAGCATATCAAAAAAAGAGTAATTGCCTTTCATGTAGTTATCTGAAGTCTCCATCCAGACGGAAGAAGAAAGGGGGTGGAATTGTGATACTTGAAACTATCACTGAAGGGGGGTTGATTGGGTGGGACTACTGGGGAACCCCTTAAAACCTTGAATGGGAGAGCTTGAACCCCAAGTCCTGTCTAGCATGCCTGCAACCATTTTCTCTTAATAAAGGATTCCTGTTGGAAGAATTATTCCAAGAGTTCTGTCTTCTTAAGATGCAAAGTGGGGTGGGTCCTTACATTAGACAGGACTTGCAAAATTAATCCACCTGGAAGGTAGACCCTTGCCGGGGGATTTTGCAAAAATTTACCATGTCAGACAACGAAGCAAGAGAGGGAGAAAACTCCCTGGAAAGAGAGCCGCTGACCCAGTTGGAACCTTGCCAGATGTTGGGATCCGAGAGGCCAGATTTCTCAGAAGAAGAAGTGGTGGAGACACAGGACCACAAGCCTCGCTGGTCGATGGGCGTTGGAAAGAAAAGCGAGTGGGGAAAGGAATCAAGAAAAGTGACCCTGAGACGGGGGACCAAGCAACCAGAATGGAAGCAGGAGATGGAGAAATCCCTGCACGCAAGTGAAGAGGGAGGAAGCTGTATGCCGTACTCAGACTGGATCCTAGAGAAAGCTATTGACCTGATGAAGAGAACTCTCAGCTCCCTAGGAGAGGAGATCCCTGAGCCCTACGGCCGCCCCAGTTCCTGGAGCCACAAAGGGAGAGACACCGAGGGAGACGTGGAACCTGCAACCCCAGGGACATTTACTGATCCAGGAGCTCCCACCCCCTACCGGACCACAGATGGAAATCTGGACGGAAAACACTACCACCCACAATGGAGGCACCGATCCATTCCAAGACGTCCACCGTTGGAGGTGAAATTCAAAGGGGAGCCAACACGCTTGGGGTTTTTCCTAACCCAAGTCCTCAGCTACATGGAGGAATATGGACAGGACATCCCCAGCGACAAAGCCCGCATCCGGATCGTGCAATCTGCCCTGGATGGACCAGCTGCAGATTGGGTGGTGAACCTGCATGACTCCAATGCCCCAGAACTCAGTAACTTCAACCGTTTCATGTCCTCTTTGAGAAGACGATTTGAAGACCCCCTGGCTGATCGCAAAGCCCGTGAAAGGATAACAACGATGAAGCAAGGCAAACGCCCAGTGGCTGAGTATACACAAGAATTCCGGGCCATTGCCAGCAAACTGAATTGGCCAGAAGACATCCTCCTTGGCCATTTCAAAGATGGACTAAACTATGATCTATATGATGCTTGCCTGCCCCGAGGGGACCCACATCAACTTGAGGAATGGTACGTCTTGGCAGAGGAAGCAGAGATCGACATATTGAAGAGGCACCGCCGAGGAAAACAATGGAGCCGCCCCCCGCCTGAGCTGACACACCGACCGGTGAAATCATCGGATACAGCCAAGAAGCAAATGGGGTGTTTCAAATGCGGAAGAGAAGGGCATCGAGCTGTAGAATGCCGCTCAAAGGCCCCCCAGCACAACCCAGACAGATCCCCAATCAACAAACCCGGAAAGTATTCAGCTAAGCCAAAAGAAACGGCCATGAGAATGATGGAAATTGCAGAAACCCCCACCTCTGCTCACCAAGGGGAAAGAACTCCAGCCTACACCACAGGGCCGGTGGATGCCTCAGACGACAGCTCGGAGGGCGAACCTCTGGTAAGTGGATGCATCACACCCATCTTCAAAACAGTGACTATATTAATCCCCCCCATGCCCGAAGCTGTGAAGGTGAAAGCTTTAATAGACTCTGGTTGCACCCGCTGCCTTATTAGCCCAACACTAGTGGGGAATCTGGGCATCCCATCCAGGAGACTGGAACAACCAATCTCATTTGGCCAGCTAGATGGATCCATAGCAGGGGGGGTGCCAGCTACCCTAGCCACTCTGCCAATACACCTCTCCCTGGGAAATCATGAAGAGGACTTAACGTTTGTGGTGACCCCAGGTATGGAATGCCCAATGATTCTAGGGATGGAATGGTTGAAAAAATGGAACCCCTGGGTGAATTGGAGGACGACAGAAATCAAATTCCCGAAGGGGGACCCTATGGACTTAAAACCCCAAGGGAGACTACCAGAATCAAGAATAGAAAAAGCATCCATAGGAGAGGAAAAAAGATCAACAGAAATACCAGAGGAATATAGGGACCTTGCTGAAGTTTTTAGTGAGGAAAGGGCGAATGAGCTTCCCCCCCACCGACCCACAGACTGTACCATTGAATTCAAACCTGGGGCAAAACTCCCGAAGCCCAGATTATACTCCATGAGCCCAAAGGAGAAGGAGGAAATGGAAAGATTTATAAAAAAAAACCTGGAGAGAGGTTTCATTGAGCCAGCCAAGCCTAAAGTGGCTGCCCCGGTCCTTTTTAGAGAGAAGAAGGATGGTTCTTTACGTTTATGCGTGGATTATAGGGCCCTGAATACAATCAGTGAAAGCAACCTATACCCGCTGCCCCTCATGAAAGACATGCTGTCACACCTATCGAAAGGGAAAATTTTTTCTAAACTAGACCTAAGGGAAGCTTACTATCGCGTGAGAATCAAGGAAGGGGACGAATGGAAGACTGCATTTAACTGCCCCATGGGGTGCTATCAATTCAAAGTCTTGCCATTTGGATTACAAGGGGGCCCTGCAGTCTTTATGCAATTAATCAATGACGTTCTAAGGGAGCACCTATTTAAGGGGGTCCTTGTTTACTTGGACGACATTCTTATCTTTACTGAAACAAAAGAAGAACACGTCAAACTTGTCAGAGCGGTTTTAAAGAAGCTGCGAGCCGCTCACCTATATGCCAAACTCTCAAAATGCGAATTCCACCAGGAAAAGATAGACTACCTAGGCTATCGCATATCCCCACAGGGTATTGAAATGGACCCGGAGAAGGTCGAAGCAGTACTAAATTGGGCACCACCCCGCACAAGAAAGCAACTACAAAGTTTCCTGGGCTTTGCAAATTTTTACCGCCAATTCATCCCCTCATTTGCACAGATAGCCTTGCCCCTCACTAACTTACTAAAAACAAAGGGAACATCCTCAGTAAAACCTAGCCAGCCACTAACATGGACCATGGAGTGCCAAGCAGCGTTTGAGAGACTAAAGAGACTTTTTTCTGCCGAACCAGTACTAAGGCACCCAGACATGGACAAGCCCTTCATAATACAGGCAAATGCAAGTGATGTGGCAGTGGGGGCTGTGCTATTACAAGAAAATGATGATGCAGTATTGCAACCCTGTGCATATACATCTAAGAAACTCACGGAAACAGAACAGCGCTGGCCCGTATGGGAGAAGGAGGCTTATGGGATACGTTGGGCATTACTCACGTGGCGACAGTTCCTGGAAGGCAACAAAATCCCCTTCCAGGTATGGACTGATCACAAAAATTTAGAAGCCCTGACAACTTCCAGGAAACTCAATCCCAAACAAGCCCGCTGGTCCCAGCATTTTCACCAATTCCAATTTAAGCTCAAACATTTACCAGGAAGAAAGAACTTCCTGGCAGATGCACTATCTCGCATGCCCCAATATAACAGCGCACGAACCACAGACTCTAGACCAATAATGGCAGAGTCACAACTGGCAGCGCCAGTAACCACAAGAACCCAAGCCAAAATAAAACCACAACTGGACAGCCAAACTGGGATTGAATTCAGAAAAAGTTTGGAAACAGATGATTGGTTCCAGAAAAACAAACATGTGTGCACAATGAGAGACGGATTGCCTTGGGTAGGGGAAAAGTTATATATACCAACAACTCAAAGACTAACTTTCATGCAACTTTGCCATGACACAAAATCAGCAGGGCATTTTGGATTTGTAAAAACTTTACACTTAATTAAACGGCAATTTTGGTGGCCATCAATAAAAAAGGACATAGAAAGTTATGTTGCCAGCTGCCCAACCTGTGCATCAGCAAAGAGGTTGCAAGGGAAATCGCCAGGGCTGTTACAACCAGTGGCAAGTCCCTCAGCCCCCTGGAGGGAAATAGCCATGGATTTTATAGTGGAATTGCCTGAAAGCAATGGGAATACTGTTATCTGGACAGTCACGGACCTATTTTCCAAACAGGTGCACTTTATCCCTTGCCAAAAAATTCCCACTGCAAAGGCCTTAGCAAAACTTTTCATCCAGCACATTTACAGATTGCACGGGGCACCCCAACGCATCATCTCTGATAGGGGAGTGCAATTTACGTCTGCATTTTGGAAGGAATTTTTATCCCTCTTAGGGACCACTCAGGGATTGACATCTAGCCACCACCCTCAAGGAGATGGACAAGCGGAACGGTGCCAGTCGGTACTTGAGCAATATTTGAGATGTTTTTTAAATTTCCAACAGAGTGATTGGACGGACTTACTTCCTTTTGCAGAAGTTGCCTACAATAATGCAGTCCACTCCAGCACAGGCTACACTCCTTTTCAAATAGCCAACGGCCAAAGTTTCAACCCTATGCCAGAGTTAACCCCAAAAGAATCAACGATCCCTTCACTGAAAGAATGGATGGAAAACCTACAAAACACCTGGCCAATAGTCAGAAAATCACTAGATGAAGCTAGGCGGGCATACAAAGCACAAGCCGATAAAAAAAGGGTTGAGCCTACACCATTCATTATAGGAGAAATGGTGTACTTATCTACAAAATACCTAAAGTCCCTACAGCCCTGTAAAAAACTTGGACCAAAATATATAGGACCTTTTCCAATTAAAAGGATCATAAATCCAGTAACAGTAGAATTAGAATTACCCAAAAACCTCAGGCAAATACACCCAATTTTTCATTGCAGCTTGCTGAAAAGAGAGCATCAGTCACCTCTACGGCCAAAAATCCCCCCCCCACCACCTCCAATCATGGTGGAGGGGGAACAACACTTCGAAAAAAAAGAGATCCTTGACTCTAGGAGATATCATGGAACAACTCAGTACCTAGTTGCCTGGAAACACCTCCCTGCCTCACAAAATGAGTGGGTCCATAAACGTCACGTCAGAGCCCCGAAGCTATTGAAGAAGTTTCACACAGAGTATCCTAACAAGCCTGACTAAATTTTATACTTGTGTTTTCTTTCAGGTGGATCTCTCTTATTCTTAAGAGGGGCCGGATGTCAGAATCCAATTATATTTCATCTTTAATTATCAAACATAGAAACTCCCAATTCTGCCTTTTCTGGATTCTGCCATAAGAGGGAGAAAAGGGGGAGAGCAAAGGGGCTTTATGGCCCTCACTTCCTTCAGTACACTTCAAAGGACTGAATGTGTGTTTATTGTGGCCTCTAAGCGTTAGCATATCAAAAAAAGAGTAATTGCCTTTCATGTAGTTATCTGAAGTCTCCATCCAGACGGAAGAAGAAAGGGGGTGGAATTGTGATACTTGAAACTATCACTGAAGGGGGGTTGATTGGGTGGGACTACTGGGGAACCCCTTAAAACCTTGAATGGGAGAGCTTGAACCCCAAGTCCTGTCTAGCATGCCTGCAACCATTTTCTCTTAATAAAGGATTCCTGTTAGAAGAATTATTCCAAGAGTTCTGTCTTCTTAAGATGCAAAGTGGGGTGGGTCCTTACAGTGAGGCTCTGACAGCATTATAGTTTTCATTCAAACAATCCTGAGGAAACAGCTTTTTAAACCTCTTCAGAATTAAAAGTTTGATTTACTTTGATTTACCACCCTAAATTCAAATTTACACGTTTTTTTCTGACTAAAACTAAAGTGAATTCCAAAATTTTATTTGTTTTTGAGATTTAAAAAAATCATTTAAAAAAGGAGTCTCAGGAAGTAATCTCAGTAACATACATATTTCTTTAAAATACATAATGTTGTTAATTGAAAAATATTCTGAACCCGTTTTTTTTAATGCTCAAGGTGTACCTCTCACACAACTGAGAGAGCAATATTCTAAAAAAAAAAAATCACATTCATAAAATTCAGAACAGAGGTAGATGTTAAAACAAAAGCTCTGTTACGTTTTCATCACAACCTTCCTTTGGCCACAGTTATTCAAGGTGTTTTGGCCATAAAATGTTATCTCATTAATTGGCTATGTGCATAAAATATCTGATAAGAATTAACACTCAAGTCTGTCTTAAAATTTACATTGCTCCTGATATAATACTCATTTTAGTCTTATTAATCTTGCCCCAGCAATGGAAAGTTTTTGCTACTGGGATACTGTATATCTACCAAAATCGCATTTATACATTTGGACATCTTTAATTCAACACAGTGTGATATATTTTGAGAAAAATATTAATCTAAGTATTTTATGGCATCTATACAAACTGTAAATCCTAATTTCTTGCAATATTATGGAGAGACTTTTAACAGAATGTTGTTGAGAGAAAAAACTTCAGGTCCAGTTCCAAGCTGGGAATAAAATGGAGGCTGTTTGAAAAGAAGGTTAGTTTATTTTTTTTTATTTAAAAAGTTTTTTTATTTGTAATACAATTAAAACAAAAATGGACAAGCGTGACATTCCAGAGTAAGTATTTCAAATAGTTTGTTTCTCGTGGTACAAAAAGATAATACACCATTCTTAACCTCTATATAAGCCTCATCCTTCTATGTAATACAATTAAATATACAATTATATGTACAGTTATATATACATTTCAATCCTATCATTAACTTGAGTTCCGAGCAGTTCTTCTTAATTCATACCAACGGTAAAATTTGTCCCAGATTTTGAAGTATTGGAGTTCTGTCTTGTCCTTCATAATCATTGTAAGCCTGTCCATCTCAGCACATGAAAGGATTTTATACAGGATCTCTTCTTCCATTGGAACTCTCTTATTCCTCCAATTTTGAGCAAAGACTAGTCTGGAAGCCATTAGAATGTGTAACGTTAAATAAAGAACACCTTTGTCGTACTTTTGCGTGGTTATACCTAATAGGAAAAGTTCTGGTTTTGGCTCTACCACTCACTCTAATATTTCTTCCAACCATTCTTTGATCCTATTCCAAAAATCACAAGCTCGTGTGTACTCCCACCACATATAATAGTATGTTCCAATTGTCAGATTACATTTCCAACATTTAGAGGAGACATTAGGACACATTTTAGCTAATCTTATGGGTGGGAGATGCCATCTATAGAACATTTTATAGAGGTTTTCTTTGTAAGAGGTGGCCAAAGTAAGCTTGAAAAGAAGGTTAGTTTATTGAAGAACAGAATCAACAGCAGCATGAGGTTCTGGGACAGCTGACCAAAATGGAGTTGGGCGTGGGTGGATTTTTACACCTTTGTATTTGAGGTTGTTCTGTTCCTGTGCAATGTACTTTGACCTGAGTTTGAGTATGCCCTTTTGGTATTCTAATAGTAGTCGGTTAATCCTATTATGTTCTAAAGATTAGATAGATAACCTTTATTATCATTTTTTACTGTGGAGACAATGGCACACATTAAAAATGAAATTTAGTTGCTTGCTCTCAAAGTGTACACATACACAACACATATTTAAACATACTATATACAACATATGTATAGACCTGCACCCTTCCATATAAGTAACATAAATATTAATCACTGTCCATCTTGAATACATAACGGAAGGAGGAAGCTTGAGAGTTCACAAGGTTAACACTGTATGGAACAAAGCTGTGGCTGAATCTGGATGTTCTGCTTCAGATACCGTGGAGCCCCCCCCCCTCCCAGAAGGTAACAAGGAAAACAGGTCGTGAAGAGGGTGTGTAGCGTCCCAGACAATCTTACGGACCCTGCTCAAACAACGCTTCTGTGCTGTGTCCTGGATGGAAGGGAGGGAACTGCCAATAATCTTTTCTGCCGTCATCACCACTCTCTGCACTGCTTTCCTGTCTGAAACAGAGATGTTTCCAAACCAGACTGTGATGCTGTATGACAGGATGCTCTCAATCATCCCTCTGTAGAAAGTGGTCAGGACAGGGGAAGGAAGATGTGCAAGAACAAGAAAAATGAGTGACCGATGCAAAAGAAACGTGCTAAAGTGGTTAGGAGACATAGAGCGAGAATGAATAAGGACCGAACCACAAACAAGTGTGTGAAGAAAAGGTGAATGGGTCAAGAGGGAGGGGAAGAGAACGGAAATTGTGATGGATGGAGTGAATGGAGCTTCTCAGGAAGAGAGGTGAGAAGATTAGAGCGCTAAAAGCAATCTGCAGTATACCAATTTTAACTGACTGCCTATTGGATGGTGCCCAGCTCATGTTTGTGAAATGGACAGCTATATACATCTGACAAGAAAGGAAGAGGGGAGGGAGGGAGGGAGGAAGGAGAGAGATAGAGGAAGGAAATGAAAGAAGGGAAAATGAAAGAGAAGGAAAGGAGGGAGGGAGGGAGGAAGGGAGGAGAGGGGAAATGGGAGGAATAAACAGATGGAGAAAGGGAAGGAAGGAAGGAAAAAAGGAAGGAAGAAAGGAAGGAAGGGAGGAAGAAGGGAAGGGAGGGAGAGGGAGGGAAGAGGAAGGGAGGAGAGGGACAGAGGAAGGAGAGAGAAAAAGAAAAAATGAAAGAGAAGAAAGGAAGAAAAGAAGGAAGCGAGAGGGAAGAAGAAAAAATGAAAGGAAGTGAGGGAGGAAGGAAGGAAGGAGAGGGGAAGGGAGAGGAATGAACAGATGGAGAAAGAGAAGGGAGGGAGGGAGGGACGGAGGAGGAAGGGAGAGGGACAGGAAGGAGAGAGAAGAAGAAATGAGAGAGAAGGAAGGAAAGGAAGGAAGTGAGAGGGAGGAAGGAAAAATGAAAGGAAGTGAGGGAGGAAGGAAGGAAAGAGAGGGGAAGGGGAAGGAATAAACAGATGGAGAAAGGGAAGGAAGGGAGGGAGGGAGGAGGGAGGAGAGGGACAGAGGAAGGAGAGAGAAGAAGAAAAAATGAAAGAAGAAAGGAAGGAAAGAAGGAAGCAAGAGGGAAGAAGGAAAAATGAAAGGAAGTGAGGGAGGAAAGGAGGAAGGAAGGAGAGGGGAAAGGGAAGGAATAAACAGATGGAGAAAAGGAAGGAAGGGAGGGAGGAAAGGAGGAAGGAAGGAGAGGGGAAAGGGAAGGAATAAACAGATGGAGAAAAGGAAGGAAGGGAGGGAGGAGGGAGGAGAGGGACAGAGGAAGGGAAAAAATGAAAGAAGGAAGAAAGGAAAGAAGGAAGCGAGAGGGGAGAAGGAAAAATGAAAGGGAGGGAAGAAGGATCAATTTGGAGATGGTGGAAGCAGGGGTGGTTTACAAAGACAAAATCTACAGAAAGTTCCAGCGAATGGTATAAACTAGATCAGCAGTTCTCAACCTGTGGGTCGCGACCCCATTTGGGGTCGAACGACCATTTCACGGGGGTCACCAAACAACGCGATCCGCCATTTTTTTTCCTCAGCTGGCGGCACCGCGCATGTGCGCCCCCGCCGCGCATGAGCGGCGCGTCCTTATGACCGGGGTCGCCGGTATAAAAAGGTTGAGAACCACTGAACTAGATTAATTTAGTTTTCCTATTACTTTTCCTATTACCTTTAATTTTGATTTTGGCTTATTACTTTTTTAACTTCCTTGCCATGCTTTGCATCTGTTTAGCCAGAAAGGAAATAAAGTATGCACGGTTGCATCTTCTCAACGGAACAAGCCCCAAACCAAGACCAAGAGGAATATTACAAAGCGAGAAAGTCAACAAGGAGGTGAGAATAATACCCGGCTGATTATCTGCTTTGTGGGCAACTAAGATATTGCTCCAATTCTACTTTACACAAGTATCCCCTCTGTGTAGCTTACTATGATAATTTTTTCTTTAGCTGATCCTGTTAACGGAAAAAGCCGGAAAGAATAAGAGGCTTCCCCACCGAGTTATAACCCCTTTCTGTTGCATTATCTGTAAATAATCTGAATTGTTATTGCTGCTTTAACTTTGGATACGATGCATTCTTGAAGGAAGTGTAGGAATATCCGAGCATTATGTGAAAGCATGAAATGAACGGAGGATATTTCCCCTCCCCCCATCTCAATCCACTATTATTTGGTGGGATTTCTTTCTTGTTGGCTTCTGGATAAAAAGCGGATAAGGGATTTTTAAACAAGCACTTTGTGCAATTCCATTTTTTTCTTAGTTTACTCTGATGAATCCTTAACGATCCCAGGCCATGCATTCAGGGACCTTTTATAGGTGAGGATGCAAAAGGAATTAAAAGTTGCATAAACGTGCAATCAAACATCCCCATCATTGGCGATGATGGCACAGTTGGGACCACCATCTTGACTTTTTTTTTTTTTTTTGACACTCCTATCTTCTTCCCGTCCTTCTCGGAAGCACTAACTGAAACCTGTTATCTTAAAAAGGGCTACCAGATCTGAGCTGTAAAAATCAGGGAGCTGGTAGCCAAGAGTAATAAAACCAAGTCTTCTCTGCCATTTAGAATCATAGAATCTTGGATCTGGAAGGGACCTTAATAATAATAATAATAATAATAATAATAATAATAATAATAATAATGATGATGATGATGATGATGATGATGATGATGATGACGATGATGATGATGATGATGTTGTTGGAAGGGACCTTGGAGGTCATCGAGTCCAACCCCCTGCTCAGGCAGGAACCCTACACTATTTCGGACAAATGGCTGTCCAGTCTCTTCTTAAAAACTTCCAGTGTTGGAGCCTTCACCGCTTCTGGAGGCAGGTTGTTCCACTGATTAATTGTTCTCACTGTCAGGATATTTCTCTGTAGTTCTAGGTTGCTTCTCTCCTTGATCAGTTTCCATCCGTTGCTTCTTGTCCTGCCTTCAGGCATTTTGGAGAAGAGCTTGACTCCCTCTTCTTTGGGGCAGCCCTTGAGATATTGGAACGCTGCTATCATGTCCCCCCTCGTCTTTCTCTTCATTAAACTACACGTACCCAATTCCAGCAACCGTTCCTTATATGTTTTAGCCTCCAGTCCCCTCAATGCCAATGGTGTTCAAGTGGTGCTCCAGTTGTTCAATAATAATAATAATAATAATAATAATAATAATAGGAACTGCTTCCATCCTGCGACGATATCTGTAATACCATCAAACATCCACATCTGCCTATCCCAGGTCCTGGGTAAGGACTCGATAGGTAGACAAAAATGCAAAATCCAGTCTGAACATCTGGCTGACTGTGCGATGATCCATAATAATAGTAATAATAGTAATAATACCAATAGTAATAGGTGCCTTGGGTGCAATCCCAAAACAACTGGAGCACCACTTGAACACCACTGGCATTGACAAATTCGCCATTAGTCAATTGCAAAAGGCGGCCTTACTAGGAACTGCTTCCATCCTGCGACGATATCTGTAATACCATCAAACATTTACATCTGCCTATCCCAGGTCCTGGGTAAGGACTCGATAAGTGGACAAAATACCAAATCCAGTCTGAACATCTGGCTGACTGTGCAATGATCCATAATAATACTAATACTACTACTAATAATAATTAATAATAAGTCCTGGGTAAGGACTTGATAGGTAGACAAAATGCCAAATCCAGTCTGAACATCTGGCTGACTGTGCGATGATCCATGATAATAGTAATAATAATAATAATAATAATAATAATAATAATAATAATAATAATAATAATAATAATAATAATAATATCATTATTATCAATAATAGTCAATTGAAAAAGGCAGCCTTACTAGGAACTGCTTCCATCCTGCGACGATATCTGTAATACCATCAAACATCCACATCTGCCTATCCCAGGTCCTGGGTAAGGACTCGATAGGTAGACAAAATGCCAAATCCAGTCTGAACATCTGGCTGACTGTGCGATGATCGATAATAATAATAATAATAATATCATTATTATCATTATTATCAATAATAGTCAATTGCAAAAGGTGGCCTTACTAGGAACCACTTCCATCCTGTGACAATACCTGTAATACCATCAAACATCCACATCTGCCTTTCCCAGGTCCTGGGTAAGGACTCGATAGGTAGACAAAATGCCAAATCCAGTCTGAACATCTGGCTGACTGTGCGATGATCGATAATAATATTATTATTATTATTATTATTATTATTATTATTATTATTATTATTATTATTATTATTATTATTATTGATCATCGCACAGTCAGCCAGATGTTCAGACTGGATTTGGCATTTTGTCTACCTATCGAGTCCTTACCCAGGACCTGGGATAGGCAGATGTGGATGTTTGATGGTATTACAGATATCGTCGCAGGATGGAAGCAGTTCCTAATAAGGCCGCCTTTTGCAACTGACTAATAGCGAATTTGTCAATGCCAATGGTGTTCAAGTGGTGCTCCAGTTGTTTTGGGATTGCACCCAAGGAGCCTATGACTATTGGTACTACCCTTGCTTGCTTTTGCCACAGTCTTTCTATTTCTATTTGTAGGTCTTTGTATTTTGTTATCTTCTCCAGTTCTTTCTCTTCTATTCTGCTATCTCCAGGCACTGCCACGTCCACTATCCAGACTTTTTTGTCTTTCTTATCGACAATTGTTAAGTCTGGGGTGTTATGTTGCAGGTGCTTGTCTGTTTGAATTCTGAAGTGCCAGAGCAGTTTAATTTTATCATTTTCTATCACTTTCTCTATTTTATGATCCCACCAGTTTTTGCTTACAGGCAAATGATATTTTTTGCAGATCTTCCAATGCACCATTGTTGCTACTTTGTCATGCCGCTGCTTGTAATCAGTTTGTGCAATCTTCTTGCAACAACTTACCAAGTGGTCCACTGTTTCTTCAGCTTCTTTGCACAGGCGGCACTTACTGTCTGTTGCTGTCTTCTCAATTTTGACTTTATTATTATCGATCATCGCACAGTCAGCCAGATGTTCAGACTGGATTTGGCATTTTGTCTACCTATCGAGTCCTTACCCAGGACCTGGGATAAGCAGATGTGGATGTTTGATGGTATTACAGATATCGTCGCAGGATGGAAGCAGTTCCTAATAAGGCTGCCTTTTGCAATTGACTAATAGCGAATTTGTCAATGCCAATGGTGTTCAAGTGGTGCTCCAGTTGTTTTGGAATTGCACCCAAGGAGCCTATGACTATTGGTACTACCCTTGCTTGCTTTTGCCACAGTCTTTCTATTTCTATTTGTAGGTCTTTGTATTTTGTTATCTTCTCCAGTTCTTTCTCTTCTATTCTGCTATCTCCAGGCACTGCCACATCCACTATCCAGACTTTTTTGTCTTTCTTATCGACAATTGTTAAGTCTGGGGTGTTATGTTGCAGGTGCTTGTCTGTTTGAATTCTGAAGTCCCAGAACAGTTTAATTTTATCATTTTCTATGACTTTCTCTATTTTATGATCCCACCAGTTTTTGCTTACAGGCAAATGATATTTTTTGCAGATCTTCCAATGCACCATTGTTGCTACTTTGTCATGCCACTGCTTGTAATCAGTTTGTGCAATCTTCTTGCAACAGCTTACCAAGTGGTCCACTGTTTCTTCAGCTTCTTTGCATAGGCGGCACTTACTGTCTGTTGCTGTCTTCTCAATTTTGACTTTGTATGCATTTGTTCTTAAGGCTTGGTCTTGTGCAGCCAGAATGGTCTTGTGCAGCCAGAATTAGTCCCTCGGTCTCTTTCTTCAATTTTCCTGCTCTTAGCCATTGCCAGGTTTTATTGTTATCTGCTTTCCCAGCTATTTTTTTCATGTATTGGCCATGGAGTGCTTTGTCTTCCCATGCCTCTATTCTGTTCTTCATTTGGTCTTTCTTGAAGGCCAGTTTGGTCTCTCCAGTATTTAGTAAGCCTTCCTGATATACTAATTTCAGTGCATCTTCATCATTGTTCTTCAGATATTCTTCCAAAGCCATTTTTTCTTCTTCAACCATCTGATGTACTTGTAGCATTCCACGCCCACCTATTTGCCTTGGTAGATAAAGTCTATCAATGTCACTGCGTGGATGAAGGGCATGATTCATTGTCATTATTTTTCTGGTCTGCCTATCCATTGCTTTTAGTTCTGCTTGAGTCCAGTCCACTATTCCAGCTGTGTACCTAATGACTGGGATTGCCCAGGTGTTGATTGCCTTTATGGTATTTCCTCCATTGAGTTTGGATTTTAAGATCTTCTTCACTCTCTTGATGTATTCACCTCTAATCTTTTTCTTGACTTCAGTGTGCTTGATGTTGTCAGCTTGAAGGATACCCAAGTATTTGTAGTACTCTTCCTCATCCAGACTCTTAATGTTATTTTCGTGGGGCATCTTGATTCCTTCAGTTTTCATTATTTTTCCTTGTTTGATAGTAAGTGTGGCACATTTGTCCAAGCCAAACTCCATTACAATATCTTGGCTATATATACGGACAGTGTTGAGCAGCGATTCTATTTCAGATGATGTTTTTCCATACAGCTTCAGATCATCCATATAAAGGAGGTGGGATAGTCTGGCAGATGTTTTTGATGTTTGATAGCCATGTCCTGAGTTATTCAGTATTGTTGACAGAGGAAACAGTGCAATAACAAATAGTAATGGTGATAATGAATCTCCTTGAAATATTCCTCTCTTGATATTAACCTCTCCCAGCCTCTCACCATTGATCTGCAACTGTGTCTTCCATTGTGCCATCGATCTTTGCACAAATTTTCTGATGTTTCTACTGACTCCTGTTATTTCTAGGCACTTTATTATCCAATCATGTGGCAGAGAGTCAAATGCCTTTTTGTAGTCAATCCATGCCACATTCAGGTTGGTCTTCCTTCTCTTGCAGTTTTCCAAGATCATTTTGTCTATTAGGAGTTGATCTTTTGTTCCTCTGCTGTTGGGGCGGTTTCCTTTCTGCTCAGGTGGAAAGAGATTGTTTTCAACTAGATGCTGTTGCACTGCATCAGCTACTACACCAGTTAGTAATTTGAAAGTTGTTGGTAAGCAGGTAATTGGCCTGTAGTTACCTGGTGTTGCCCCTTTTGCTGGATTTTTCATTATTAGGTAGGTTTTCCCAGTTGTTAGCCACTTTTCAATTTCTCCTCCTTGTACTATATTGTTGAACTGTTTGGCAATGAGTGGGTGTATAACAGTTATTATTATTATTATTATTATTATTATTATTATTATTATTATTATTATTATTATTATTATTATTATTATTATTATTATTATTATTATTATGTGGTTGTCCACTATGACACCAAAATCCCTCTCAGCAATGACCATTGTTGAGCCAGGTACTGCCTCCACTTACGAGCACAACTGAGACCAAAATTTATGTTGCTAAATGAGACATTGGGTAAGTTGATTTTGCCCCCATGGGGTCTGAAACCCCTCCCTGAAGTCATGGCAAAAAAAATCAGCATTTAACATCCCACTGGAAAGGACGAAGCTTCTGCTTCTCCTTGTGTTGCCAGGAGTGTAATGTCCTTCTCCAAAACGTTCTGTTGTTTTCATCCTGTGGTCCTCCGCCACACTACGCTTCTCATCGTGGCTATAAATCTAGCCAAGATCAGCTGTTCAAAGGGCGGTTTACAAAGAAGCATCTGAACGCAGCAGCAAAAAGGGTAGGAGATAAATGTTCTCCTCAGCTTTTCCCCCCCTCCTCCTCTGATTTCCCCCCAGCCCCATAAGATCTCTGCTTAATATAAGATCTCTGCTTAGAATTAGGTCACCGTCTCTGCATTTCTCTCCTTCCCGCTTTCTGCCATCTTAACCCCTTCATGTTTGTAGATTCTGCCCTTCATTTTTTTTTTTTAAACATCTGAACTTTTCCTTTCTTTCCCCCCCTTTTCCCCTCAGGCGAGGATTCCAACCGATCTAATTTTCTTTCGGCTGGCCTGGATTTTCTGGCCCTCCAGCCCAGCCTTTCAAATGCCAATTTGGGCTAACGAGCTTCCCAGAAAGACTAACCGGCCACTCCAACCCGCCAACTGCAGAAATGGCTCATAAAAACACAAAGCCCAGCGTTGGATACCGTGCTTTCAGTGGAGATGGGAGCCCCAGAATTCAAGGGGACTTAATAAGAATAATAATGATAAAGTTGAAAGGGACCTTGGAGGTCATCTAGTCCAAACCCCCTGCTCAGGCAGGAAACCCTAGACCATTTCAGACCAATGGCTGTCCAGTCTCTTCTTAAAAACCTCCAGTGTTGGAGCCTTCACCGCTTCTGGAGGCAGGTAGTTCCGCCGGTTAATTGTTCTGACTGTCCGGAAGTTTCTCCTTAGTTCTAGGTTGCTTCTCTCCTTGGTTAGTTTCCACCCGTTGCTTCTTGTCCTGCCTTCAGGGGCTTTTTTTTCTCTTTTTCTTCTCATACGAGAGAATCTCTGTAGCTGAGAGGTGAATTGTTGGGGTCCTTGGTGCTCTCTGAGCTGGGGGGGGGGTCTCCTTGTGGGCCTTTTGTTACCCATTTAGGTAACATCATCAGTTCTAGCAGGGAGTGGGGTTTGTAGAGAGGAGGAGGAGGAGGAGGAGGAGGAGGAGGAAGAGGAGGAAGAGGAGGAGGAGGAGGAGGAGGAAGAAAAAGACAGTGGGGTCCTGGATGCTCTCTGAGCATGGGGGTTTCTTTGCAAGCCTTTCATTACCCAATAGCTGGCTCAGGAATTCTGGGAGTTGAAGTCCACAAGTCATGAAGGGGCCATAGTTTCCCTCATGCTGGCTGAGGAATTCTGGGAGTTGAAGTCCACAAGTCATGAAGGGGCCATAGTTTCCCCCATGCTGGCTCAGGAATTCTGGGAGTTGAAGTCCACAAGTCATGAAGGGGTCAAAGTTTCCCTCATGCCGGCTCAGGAATTCTGGGAGTTGAAGTCCACCAGTCATAAAGGGGCCATAATTCCTTCATGCTGGCTCAGGAATTCTGGGAGTTGAAGTCCACAAGTCATGAAGGGGTCAAAGTTTCCCTCATGCCGGCTCAGGAATTCTGGGAGTTGAAGTCCACCAGTCATAAAGGGGCCATAATTCCCTCATGCTGGCTCAGGAATTCTGGGAGTTGAAGTCCACAAGTCATGAAGGGGTCAAAGTTTCCCTCATGCCGGCTCAGGAATTCTGGGAGTTGAAGTCCACCAGTCATAAAGGGGCCATAATTCCTTCATGCTGGCTCGGGAATTTTGGGAGTTGAAGTCCACAAGTCATGAAGGGGTCAAAGTTTCCCTCATGCCGGCTCAGGAATTCTGGGAGTTGAAGTCCACCAGTCATAAAGGGGCCATAATTCCTTCATGCTGGCTCGGGAATTTTGGGAGTTGAAGTCCACAAGTCATGAAGGGGCCAAAGTTTCCCTCATGCTGGCTCAGGAATTCTGGGAGTTGAAGTTCACGAGTCATGAAGGGGGCCATAATTCCCCCATGCTGGCTGAGGAATTCTGGGAGTTGAAGTCCACCAGTCATAAAGGGGCCATAATTCCTTCATGCTGGCTCGGGAATTTTGGGAGTTGAAGTCCACAAGTCATGAAGGGGCCAAAGTTTCCCTCATGCTGGCTCAGGAATTCTGGAAGTTGAAGTCCACGAGTCATAAAAGAGCCAAGGTTGCCTACCCCTGGTATAGGATCTCCTGCCTTAGGCAGGGAGGGGTGGACTACAAGACCTCTGAGGTCCCTACCATCCCTAGGGTTCTAGGAAGCTTCTTCCACCCAGATGCTCTGTGGAATCTTCAGGAGGAGACGCAACAGTGGATCGTTGTGCTGTGAAGGCAAAGAGAGCTACAACGTGGAGAGTAAGGGAAAAAAGAAAATCTAGAGCCCAGTCAGGGATCTGGATAATTTGAGATGTTGACCTCCCCGGGAAAAAGGCTAGGAATAATAAGTATGCGGAAAACCTCTTGCAGTCGAAGCACCAGCGTCCTAGGGCTGTCCTCTCCTTGATGAGGTGTTTGTGATAAATGTTCACACGACAAGGTTATTTGGTGCACAGCAGCTGGCTGGGTTGTCATAGCAACCGGTCCACGATGCCCGTAAATCTGGCATGTCCTTATCCTGGTTGGGGATGCAAAACACTCCGGTCTGCGAAGCCAATTCCAGCAGGCGATTTGACAGAATCCCCCTCGCTCTTTCTCTCTCTCTTTCTCTTTCTTTCTCTCTTTTCCTCTCTCTCTCTTTCTCTCTCTTTCCCTCTCTCTTTTTCTTTCTCTCTCTCTCTCTTTCTCCTACCTACCTACCTACCTACATCTATCTATCTATCTATCTATCTATCTATCTATCTATCTATCTATCTATCTATCTATCTATCACCTCTCTCTTTCTCTTTTTCTCTCTTTCTCTTTCTGTCTTTCTCACTTTTTCTCTTTCACTTTATCTTTCTCTCTTTTCCTCTCTTTCTCTCTCTCTCTCTCTTTCTCTTTCTTTTTCTCTCTCTTTCTTTCTCTCTTTCTCTCTCGTCTGTCTGTCTGTCTGTCTGTCTGTCTATCTATCTATCTATCTATCTATCTATCTATCTATCTATCTATCTATCTATCTATCTATCTATCTATCTCTATCACCTCTCTCTTTTTCTCTCTCTTTCTCTCTCTTTCCCTCTCTCTTTCTCTTTCTCTCTCTCTTTCTCTGTTTCTTTTTCTCTCTCTCTTTCTCTCTCATCTGTCTATCTATCTATCTATCTATCTATCTATCTATCTATCTATCTATCTATCTATCTATCTATCTATCTACTCTGCCTCTCTCTGTCTCTCTGTCTCTCTCTCTCTGATGCACACGTATGCATACACACCTAGAAGCACACAGAAACACACAGAAGTTGTCTCTAACTGACTCTCGGCATCCTAGTACAGGTAGTCCTCAACATACGACCACAACGGAGCCCCAAATTCCCACTGCTAAGCGAGGCATGCGTTAAGTGCCACCGTCATAAATAGGAGTCAGTTGCCGACCGTCTGAATTTAGATCATGCAACCGCTGGGGATGCTGCAATGGTCACAAGTGCGAAAAATAGTGAGAAGCCCGTTGTCACTCTGAACGGTCTGTAAACAAACTTTTTTTTCGTTTTCTTTTTCCCTTCTCACAATAAAAATTTTTAGGTGTATTCGTAGAAGCCAAGAAAGTTTTAGATCATTTTGGTGGTAGAAAAGTAGCATCTTCTCCTTCTCCTCTCTCTTTCTCTTTCTCTCTCTCTTTCTCTTTCTTTCTCTTTCTTTTCTCTTTCTCTCTTTCTCCTCTTTCTCTTTCTCTTTCTCTTTCTCTCTCTTTCTCCTCTCTCTCTGTTCTCTGTTTTTCTTTTTCTTTCTCTTTCTCCTTCTCTGTCTCTCTTTCTCTTCCTCTCATGTCTCATCTTTCTCTTTTTCCTTCTCTTTCTCTCTTTCTCCTTTATCTCTTTTTCTCTTTCTCTCTCTCTTTTTTTCTCTTTCTCCTCTATCTCTTTTTCTCTTTCTCTTTCTTTCTCTTTCTTTTTCTCTTTTTCTTTCTCTTTCTCTTTCTTTCTCCTTCTCTGTCTCTCTTTCTCTTTCTCTCATCTCTTTCTCCTTCTCTTTCTCATCTCTTTCTCTCTTTCTCTATCTCTTTCTTTCTGTCTCTCTTTCTCTCATCTCTCTCTTTCTCCTCTCTCATCTCTCTCTTTCTCCTTCTCCTCTTTCTCTTTCTCTATTTATTTTTCTCTTTCTCTTTCTCTTTCTTTCTTTCTTTCTCTTTCTCCTTCTCTCCCTTTCTCCTTCTCCTTCTCTTTCTCCTCTACCTCTTTTTCTCTTTCTCCTTCTCCTCTGTCTCTCTCTCTCTTTCCCCCTCCCACCCTCCAGTGCCGTATCCTGTTGCAAACAGTATACCATTTTGTCTTTAGAGCCTGTATTTTCCCTACTGAGCGAAGCTGTTTTAAGTTCCTTTCCTGCCCCTCCCCTTCTGGAGAAAACGGTTTTTCTAAAGGGCCGTGGCAGCCTGCTGAGAAAAATCCATTTTCTCTGCTGTCACCAATTTGGGCAGGATCCCACAAATGTCTGTCATCCATCAATGCGCGCCCACGTGGGTGGTCTCCTGCGGGTAATATATAAGTTGCATCATCTGGAAGTTTGAAGGGATGTCTGGCATATGTGCTCAGGGAAGGCAGCAAAGAGCGGGGCCTGGCTGGCATTTAACTTCTAAACGGGGAAAGCCTTGCCAGAAAAAAAAAAAAAAGGGGGGGGGGTAAATTGAATACAGAATTTCACCTTGGAAAAACTTAAAAAAATGAAAAGGCGGCTCTCGAAAATTCTGAAAAAGTCGTTAAATGGCTGGATCAACTCAAGGGTCCTCTGAAGCGATTTGTTTTCAAGGTTTGATTCAAAGCCAACTAAAGACAGGATTTCTTTTAGAGTCAATCTTTGAATAAAAACTAATTCATGATTACCCTGGTTTAAGGAAGAAGCCTCAATGATGTCTCCTCCTCCTCCTCCTCCTCCTCCTCCTCCTCTCTGCAAGCACTGATGCGATTACCTAACTGGGCAATGAAATGTCTGCAAGAAAATGATTAAGCTCAGAGAGCACCAAGGACTCCACAGTTCTCTCTACCTCCTCCTCCTCCTCCTCCTCCTCCTCCCCCTCCTCCTCCAAATTAGTATTTATTTGTACCTAAGGGTTGAAATAAGGTATCCTTGGTGGTCCCCGAGCTTAGCTGCCTTTCTTGCAGACGTTTCATTCCCAAACTAGGTAACATTATCAGTCAATAGCACTGAAGATGTTACCTAGTTAGTAGGTATTGAAACGTCTGCAAGGAAAACAGCTCCTGGGGACCACCCAGGAGCCCTCAAATCAGTGTTTTTCAAACTTGGCCCACTTTTAAGACCTTAAAGCAGCCAAGTTTGAAAAACACTGATGTAAACGATGAAAAATATGTCATTTGCATAATGTCCTGAGGATGTCAAACCTGCACATGATGCCACTTGCCCCTCCCTCCCTCCTTTTTCCATGACCGTGATCAGGTGCCCAGGCAACTGATTCTTCTCGACTTTTCTTAATGTGAAAGAAAAATCAAAATATGTCACTAAACTCCTTGCAATAACAAGGGTCTTCCGCAGGGCTATTACCGTCAGTCTCCGTTCCCCACATAGCCTGCTGCTCTGTGGACCCTCGTAAATTCTCATAAATCATAAATTAGGCCAAATGTAATTATAGTAGTGGCCAAAATTGTGGAAACCTTTTGGGAAAAGTGTACAGTAGGAATGCCACTTTGGGTTAAGTTTCCACCCATTTTTCTTCTAATTTCTTTACAACTGTAGCCTTGTTCCCCTAATAATACCATTTTGCATCACTTTCTGGGCGACCGGTCAACTCTTTGCACCATTACTGGGTGGATATAAATATATAATACATCCAATATTATATATATATTATATAATATATATATAGAAGCAAGAAGCCGAAAACACCTAGAAGCAAGAAGCTTCAAGAAAACCCGAATAATATATATATATATATATATATATATATATATATGTAGGTCTTTGGTTGTTCGGGTTTTCTCCCGCGTAAAATTGGAAGTGTCTTGGCGACGTTTCGACGAAGTCCCATTCGAAACGTCGCCAAGACACTTCCAATTTTACGCGGGAGAAAACCCGAACAACCAAAGACCTACATACAAATACCCGCGAAAACCTCAGAAAACATATATATATATATATATATTTGTTTTCTGAGGTTTTTGCGGGTGTTTTGTATGTAGGTCTTTGGTTGTTCGGGTTTTCTCCCACGTAAAATTGGAAGTGTCTTGGCGACGTTTCGACGAAGTCCCATTCGTCATCTTCAGGCTGGTGTTTTCAGCTTCGTGCTTCGAGCAGCAATGTGTGGTCTTAGCTGTTTCTTCCTTTTAACTGCCAGTGGGGGTATGAACTGATTGGGTGGGAGCTTGGCTGTGTTCTGATTGGGTGGAGGTGTGTTCTGATTGGTTAGGGGCTTGGCTGTGCTCTGATTGGCTGGGGGGTTGGCTGTGCTCTGATTGGCTGGGGGGTTGGCTGTGCTCTGATTGGCTGGGGGAGTGTTCTGTTTGGTTGTGCTCAGGTTAGTCTGAGGTGCAGACTCCAATCCATACATGAAGCAAACTGACACCCTCCATGAAGAGCAGGCACGACCACGAACGCGAAGCCAAAAAATAGCAAGGCAGCCCAAAATCTTAAATCCCTCTGCAACTCAGACTAACTTTTTTACTCATACTTCCAATTTTATGTGGGAGAAAACCCGAACAACTATATATATATGTTTTCTGAGGTTTTTCGGGTTTTTTCCCGCGTCAAATTGGAAGTGTCTTACCGACACAGCCAAGCTCCCATCCAATCAGTTCATACCCCCACTAGCAGTTAAAAGGAAGAAACAGCTACGATCACACATTGCTCCTAGAAGCACGAAGCCGAAAACACCAGCCTGAAGATGACGAATGGGACTTCGTCGAAACATCGCCAAGACACTTCCAATTTGACACGGGAGAAAACCCGAATAACCAAAGACCTACATACAAACACCCACGAAAACCTCAGAAAACAATATATAATAATAATAATATCCAAATACACTGTATATAATAGAACAAAATAGAACAAACAAAAGATTGAGTCAAGATGATGGAACAACCTGGGAAATATATCTGCGATGCTTTCACCCTCCTATCCAGCAGCTCAGCCACAGTGTCCCAAGGATGTAATTAATTAAAAGCAATCAAGATTGCAGCTGCAAGGGACGGATCAAAGGTCTACTTGCTTTTTTACTGTTCGATGCAGATGAAAAGCAAGATTTAGGAACTACGGGGAGATGACTTGGGCGAAACATCCAGAAGCTATTAAGATAACAGGGCAGACGCAGGCTTTGAGCTGAGGGGGGACGGAAAATATGAGAAGCGAAATTAGAAAGGCTGGCTCCTTTCCAATTTCCTAGAATGTAAGAAGGAATGAAAGATAAGCACAGTCAGACATAGGAACAAGGTTCTCTTGCAATAGCCGATCACCCTAAAGTAAATTAGAAGTAGTCCTTGACTTAATAATAATAAAGTTGGAAGGGACCTTGGAGGTCATCTAGTCCAACCCCCTGCTCAGGCAGGAAACCCTATACGATTTCAAACAAATGGCTGTCCAGTCTCTTCTTAAAGACTTCCAGTGTTGGAGCATTCACCGCTTCTGGAGGCAGGTAG